>JAWQFJ010018156.1:5000-39539 GCA_034096865.1 Theodoxus fluviatilis
GTTGTGGGGATGGGCTGGGGTGGGGGAATGCACAAGCAAAAGGTAAAACTAAAAGTAAAAGGAGGGCATAATGAGACACCCCGTTTTGGTTTTCGAACCTTATTGAATAATTATTCAGAAAATGAGATGAGAAATAAGTGAAACAGATTAAACTAATTGAGGATATTAGATTACTACCCATTAAATACATTGGCTGAACATTTATGTTTTGGGGAGATTGATTTTAAGCACCTGGAGGTCATGGCGAGGCTCCAGTGCATTTAGAAGAGTTAAGACTCCTCATGTATGATGTAGTGGACTTCAGTTGTACCTCATCAAAAACACATGACATAACTTTAAAATTCATAAATGTATGCACGAGGAGAGAAAAAAGAATGAATTTAATATGCATGTTTCCATTGCACAGAAGTGTGGTCGAAATGACATGATACACCTGAAACTGTTCAAGGCCAACCCAGGTAGTGTTAAAAGAATAACCTGGAAAGTCCAGCTTAGTTCCTTTCAATGAGAGGATTACTCTGCAACTCAAATGTAGTATTTGAAATGATGTCCATAGATGTATAAACCATAAACTCTCTTGAAAACTCCACAACAAAAACGGGGGGGGGGGGGGGGAGTTGTTTCAAGTAAATAAATTTAATTAGAGTTAATGTATAAAGTTTGCCTTGGGTTTTCAAGTCTGTTATAGTTTTTTGGGTCCATTGATGAAACAGAACCCACAGACTGTAGCAAAACCACTCTTCTTCCTATTCTGTACTTTTTAGAGTGCAGGAGAAACCAACAAGTTGCATGTGATACCAGTCATCAATCATATTGATCTCCATTTATATTCTCTGATTTGTGTACTCTTATGGGAAAATTGATGTTTTATTGACATAAGCAAATGCCACACCATCTGATACAGAAAATTCAAGGGCAGTAGGCTCCAGATCATTTGACAGAAACTTTCAGGAGAAATATAAAGAACACAAAGAAGAAATTAATGCTAGAAAAAGTAGAATGGATATATCTGTATGTATGTGTGGATTCTTATCAATATAATTCACAGCACTTGGCATGTTCAATGTGCACAAATGTGTAAATGTTCAGCCATTAACTCACTGGACTCGTGGCTAAATATTGTGATCGTTCTCCGGGCTCGTAAGTTTTTCATGCATTTTCAAAAATATAATAAAGATACAAAGGCATAAGATAACAATACAAATTATAAATCAAATGAAAGCTTGTTTTTTACTCTTTACATTCAAAAAAGGATCTAAGGGATTAAAAATGCTAATTATGAATTACACACCATAGAATTGAGTGTGTACATGCACAAAAATGAAAAAGTAGAAGAAAAAAATCAATTCACTAGCTGTTACGGGAAGCTTACAAGCGCATAGAAAATGAGAAACTTTAAATGTTAATATCCAAGTAATGCAAATGTGTATATAAACATTTAGTACAGATAAATACAAGCAGATGGAGGCTAGCAATCAACCAAATCAAAGTATTTATTCATAGAATTAGAAGATCAAACGTTTTGCAGTACGCTTTCCCGCCTTTTGTCAACATACACACCACATGCACAAAGGTTACGATTTCCAATCATCAGACGAAATATATTCTAAAGGGAGGTAAATCCGCTTAATGCATTCAGCTATATTGGCTAACAAGATTTACCTCTCTTAGACCGTTATAGCGAAGGGAGAAATTTCCAATCGCATCACAAACAATTTCACAATACGACTCTGGCAGGAGGATGCCTATCGCGATATTTCTTGCAATACGACTCCACTGAGTTAAAAAGATGTGTTTTACGTCTTCTTTTAAAGTGAGAAAGTTTGGAAGACTTTCTCAGCTGTTCTGGAATCTGGTTCCAAGAATTTGATCCCTCAAATCTGAATGGTTGGTGGCCAAAGCCACTCATCTGTCTCTGTGGGACACAGAGGAGTTTTCATGTGGAAGATCTTTTAAGTTCCCGGTTGGTTTGTAATCTATGAGCAGCGCTCGCAGGTAGGCAGGGGCTTGACCAGAAATGTAGTTGAACATAGTATGTGATACTGATATCACCGTAAAAACTTCAAATTTCCTTTTAAGGCAGGTTTCACGGTATTGCATACTGCAGTTTCCCTCTACACCCAATGATTCATAAAAAATAAAAAGTCAACCAGGGGCCCCAAAACAGTTTGCACAAAGAGTTCAACTTTTTTTCTACCTAAAACAGTAAAAAAATGTATATGAACATACTTATTTCCAAAGTTATTGATGTTCAAAGACGCTATATCCTGAAACCACAAAAAATGCTTTTACAACTTCAGTGCATCATAACTGCTACAAAATGTTGTTTGGAAGCAACCAATGACAATCATCTTTAACATACACTATGTACACCTTAAGAAAAGTAGTAAACTTGCAATAAAAGTGACAACATTGATCAGAAGGATGGTTGACAGATAAATGATGCTAAATTTAGAATAATTCTGTCTTTACCGTTTCCTGTATACCTCAGGAGTCATCACTAGATAAAGAAATCATTCTAAAATTGAAAACCAAACATCTATAAATCATATCCACACAACAGATAGATATTTGACTCAATCACAATGACATGGGTGGACTCAAACGAACCCCCCCCCCCCCCCCCAATTCAAAAACGGGGTCAAACTCGCAGTTACTTGCTTCAAGGAAAACAATCCCAAACTTCTTCAATTTCAGTACAACCTAACTTATGGCCATAGAAAAGCAATCAGAAATGCATACATGCAAGCTTTAAGGGGGCACACAGCCTTTGCTACTTCGTAAAAAAATCATCAAAAATCAAGTTTTGAGTTTAACACAAATGAAGTCTGGAGAGTCTCCACAACACATTTGCATTGTAAATTTAAAAAACAAACATCTACAACTAATTTACCAAAAGTGTGTGTGTGTGTGTGTGTGCGTGCATGCGTGTGTGAGTGAGTGAGAGAGAGAGAGAGAAAGGGAGGGAGGGAGGGAGAGAGAGAGAGAGAGGGGGAAGGAGAGAGAGAGAAGGGGGGAGGGGGAGGGATGGAGGGAGGGAGAGAGAGAGAGAGAGAGAGAGAGGGAAATCTGTTAGCGTGTGTCGCTGTGTCGATCGTGTGGTGGTTGAACATTGCTGACAAGCAAAACTCGACCAAAAGGCACTAAAAACGGTGAAACGTGTTTCTGCGATGCTCTGTTTTGAGGTAGGGTAGTGAAATCGGCGTACTCAGCACCTGCGTACTCTTGACCCAACACCCCCTGCGAGAGCATTCCAAACTGCTGAGCAGCGGTTGAGATACAACGGCATTCTAAAAATAGCTTGAGCGACAGGGGTGCCACAACAGTGGACTAGCCCAATTTTAAGCTTAGTGTTTAGGGTTGCGAACGTTAGGGTTGCGAACGCTACGGACAGACAGATGAAATCGCCTTGGCTCGAGAACAAAGAGATCGAAACTTCGTGAACTAAGCTATCCCGCATGTTCTATGGCGCCATTCTAACCTGTGTAGAGCGTGTAAAACGTCACATTCGGTTTGGAAAGATGTATTATACACAAGAAAAGCGAAGCTGCGAACGTTGATCACGCGGACAGAAACGAGTCGGCAATCTGTAAGAAAGATCCCAGAGCCGTATTTTACCTTCAATTGGTGTGCTTGCCGGCTTTTATCAAAACTACACACTACCAAACATCGATTTAATCCCCCCAAAAGATCAAGAATGGCATTTTAGGAGGAGAAAATAGCCATTTATTTATCATCAGAGTAGCGCGATTTAGTTGACAGACAGCTTCCGGTACTTCTTATTTTCTTCTTTTACTTCGATTTCTACCAAACTTAAGCCCGCCCCTTCGTGTTTCGTGACATTGATATGTAGGTGGAACCGTTATTTAAACGACTTGACCATCCGATATTACGTTAAAGGTCCTGACTTCTGTTTTTGACTCACATGCGAAGCAAAAGTGAGTCTATGTACTCACCCGTGTCGTCCGTCCGTCCGGGCGTAAAAACTTAAACGTTGGATTTTTCTCGGAGACTATTGAGTCTATCAACACCAAATGTGGCATGATGGTGTATGATGACAAGGCCTCTAAAACCATACATGGTGACTTGACCTTGCTTCAAGGTCAAGGTCACAGGAGCCATAAATGTGGTTTCAAAAACAGTCATTTTTCACATTTTCCCAATTTTCTCCCACGTTATTGAGAATGGCGACCTTAGCTACAAGTGGTATATAGGTCAAAGCAAGCCCTATCTTTTGATACCAGTTTGGTTGACCTTGCTTCAAGGTCAAGGTCACAGGAGCTCTTCAAAGTGGGATTGTATACCTATTTTGAAGTGACCTTGACCCTGAACTATGGAAGATAACTGTTTCAAACTTAATAATTATGTGGGGCACATGTTATACTTTCATCATGAGACACATTTGGTCACATATCATCAAGGTCAAGGTCACTTTGACCCTTATGAAATGTGACCAAAATGGGGTAGTGAACCACTAAAAGTGACCATATCTCATGGTAGAAAGTGCCAATAAGCACCATTGTGCTTCCTATGTCTTGAATTAACAGCTTTGTGTTGCATGACCTTGGATGACCTTGACCTTGGGTCAAGGTCACATGTATTTTGGTAGGAAAAATGTGTAAAGCATTTCTTAGTGTATGATGTCATTGGTAGGTTTAGTTGTTTGACCTTGACCTTGAAGGTCACCTGAAGGTCAAGGTCATGTAAAGGTCAAGGTCAAGCATGTGAGTCGTATGGGCTTTGCCCTTCTTGTTATTACATTGACTCGAGGCATATGCAGGCCAGGAAGGAAATTGCGTCTGTCCGGATTCTAACGTTCACCATCAATCACACGCTCACAAAGTCAACAAAAACAACATTGATGAACAAACCCTGTATAATTCTTTATTTAGAATAGCTGCTTTTTCCATTTGGTTGACAAAAAGAAGTCAAAATTGGTACAGTTTGTCAAAAATTCCCGACTTTTCTCAGCCATGTTCTCAACACTACCAGATTGTGAAACCTGCCTTAAGTATTGTTTAGTAGTGGCCATATGTGGGCATACATGTGGAAAGGAGGCTAAAGACTACAGTTGGAAAAATGACATCATAACGTTTTTCAACCACAAATTTATTTAGTCTTTGAGTTTGATATATATGTATTCCAGTGAAAGTATCATATTTTCATAGCACATCATTTTATGGTTGTTATTTAACTTTAGCATAAAGATAAAGAAAAACACACACGACATAGCTCCGTGGCAATTGTGCTGTGCATTTTCTCTAAAACTGTTCCAGCAACTTGTTTAACTCTTAACGTGCTTAACGGGAGGCTTCGCGGTGCGGAAAGCCAAGAAGCCCAGAGCCCCCGAGCCACGGCTTCGCATTGGTCTCCTCGGCTTCTTGCTTAATTGGGGGATGTCCACGAGACTGCTTCACAGTCGGTCACGTGATGTAACCGGATGTCAACCTCGTAGTGATGACAACAGAGATGGCGACCGTTAACTCCGGCAATGAGTCAAGTGGCAATGAATTACTGGCAACTGCGTTGTTTGTTTCATTTGCTCCACCCATAATTCTATGAACTGCTCCTCCTCTTCCTTCGTCATGCACAGAAGCGCACCCACCTCGTCCATCTTTGTTGATTGTTTTCTGCGGTTGTCTTATTGTTCTTAATCTTCTTCGCACAAGAGTGATCAATTCAGAGCAAAACTTCCGTTGCTGTACATAAAGCGAGAACATAGGTCTCAAAACATAATTCAAGGAGTATTTGGGGCATGTTTGCATGCGAAACTATCCAAGTTATTCAAATTTTGTTGTAATGTGCGACTTTTAACAGAGAAATTATAAGGCACAGAAGTTTCGAAGCGAGGGATTGTGGACGCCATTGAACGCACCAAGTACTTGCTCGCACCCCCTGGCTTCAAAGCAGTGCTGTGAAGCCGACGAGCCCGGGCTTCGGGACTTTTCGCGCGCGAACAATTCATGTTTTGATGATGTAGTATGCCACAGCAGACCTGGGTACCTGTACGAATTATGCGTATTAATACGGGAGAAAAAATGGAATACAAGAATTACGCATACCTCTGAAAAAATAAGGTGAAAAAAATGCAGCTTTTGCGTATTCGTAAATGTGCAATTTCGCGCAATAAAGTGCACGTCTGGCATGGAGATCTGGTCGTGACACTTTGCCACGGAGCAGTTTGTATCCGGCAGTTTCATTGGTCGACAGTTATCGACTGACCATTCAGGGCCAATCATAGCGCTCCTACCAACAATGCTCTGTTTCCGGAAAAGTTTGAGTGGCACACAGTCTGCGAGAAAGCTCACTGTCACCATGTCGAAAAGAAAAGGAATTTTACCTACAAGCAACACAAAAAAGACAAGCGAGATCAGGTTTTTCTGCCGAAGTATCGGCAGATGCCAGGTATCGTTGAATCGGCGAAAGATGTGCACCATGCGAGATGCAATTATTGCGACTGTGACTTCAGTATTTCCCATTGGACTGGAGGAGACGGGTGAGCTGGTGGAAGCCATCAACACTTGGAGGTGGAAGAGCCAAACTGGGGAGGAACCAAATGAGAAGACAGATTGAAGCAGAAAGCTTGGGATGCGATCTCTTCCAAGCAAACCCTGGAGGACCTCCTTGCTCGGACGAACCAGGTCTCAGCCGCACGCATCCGAGCGCCAGCCCGAGCGAAGAGTGGAAGCTGAATCCATGCCATCCCAATCCCGTCCCTGGGCTCCATTTGGACCGTGAGACCATCAGAATAGCCGTCGCTCAGAGGGCAGGGGCGCCTGTCTGCGAACCCCACCAATGCAGACATGTGGAAGATCTATGGACGCCCTTGGACATCATGCCCTCTCCTGTCGAGCAAGCGCCGGCCGTTTCCCACGCCACTCTGCTTTGAATGACATTGTGAGACGTGCTCTCCAGAGCGCTGGAATACCATCTGTCCTGGAACCAACCGGGCTCGACAGAGGCGACGGCAAGCGTCCAGATGGGATGACCATCTTCCCCTTCTCCAACAGCCGAAGCTTGGTCTGGGATGCGATGTGCGTGGATTCCTTCGCCCCCAGTAACATCATTTCCAGCGCCCTGCAACCGTCATCTGCAGCAGAGGCAGCGGAAGGGGCGAAGAGGATGAAATACTGCATCCTGGCCGAACAACACCGCTTCGAGCCCCTTGCCTTCGAGACCACCGGAGTCTTCGGTCCTTCAAATCTCAAGACCATCGAGGAAATTGGCCAAAGGCGAAGACGGGCGAGCCACGAGAGACCATGTGGCTCAAACAACGAATCGGGATGGCTATCCTCCGAGGCAATGCTTTCTGTGTCCTTGCCTCATCCAGGTCGCGAGATGACTGCGGTGAGTGACTGCGGGTTCCACAGGCAGTGACCACCACACTTTTTGCAGTGTGACTGCTCCACATTGTTCGTGTTTATTTAATCGGTTATCTGCAGCACGACGGCTGCCCTGTGCTCCCAGAACTCTAGTGTTCTAGTGTTCCTTTTGCCTTTCGACTGCTGCTCAAACTTTTGATTGTATGCGTTTCGGTAGCTTCACCATTTCTTCAGAGAAGATTAATTTGCGCAGTTGAACTGCGATCTAACTTTTCCCTGTATAGTCTGGTCTCAATGAGATGTTTTTGTCTGCATACTTTCTCCATGAACTGAGTGGTAGCAGCCCATTTATTCAACTGTATAGTCTTAACTGATAATGAAGAAATATTTATTTTAAGACGATTTTAATTTAATGTACATATGTATATGCTGACAAATTTTGTGAAATAAAAAATGTGCCATTTCTGAAAACGTATGTATTTCCCATTCTGGATACTTCAACATCGCTGGACAATTTTCTTGTTTCAAAGTCCATAACATCGGGAGAGGAGAAAGTAATCCGTGCTGAAGTGCTGATGACTGATCTGATCGTCAAAAGCTGCATTTTTTAATTGTTGGTCCGCGCAAAAAATACGCAGTTTTTAAAAATACACATATCTGAACCAGTGAGTACGCAGAGGCAAAATTTGGGGTACCCAGGTCTGCCACAGGCTCTGGGCTTCTTGGCTTTCCACACCGCGAAGCCTCCCGTTAAGCAAGGCCTATAAGGAATTTCACAACTACAAGTCACAGTCCTGTAAGGTTTCAGAGAAAATGACACATAACACGGTTGATTTGTAAAAAAAAATCCTACTTCTATAATATTGTATGGATCTGTAAGAAATTTTTAGGTAAGTTAATGGAAATAGACCAAAAAATAATATTCTATAAATATAAACACTGTATAATTTGTGATGATTTTGTAACGATTCCTTGGCTTAACATCAGCAATCACTGGCTGTCTCAGCTCACATCACTTGCTTCAGTAGCACCTGATTGAGCTGCGGGTGAATGACGCCCATCACATTGAATGAGTGATGTCCTTGATGATCGTTGATGATTGTTCCGTTGCCATTCTGCCTTGCCTAAAGTCTAGTCATGGATCATGACGAACATTTCCTCTGGAAAGAGTTGCAGAAAATACTTTAGTCTCTTCTGGTTCTACATCAAGTCCGATTGATACTTGTGAAACAACTGCTTCAGTGAAAGGATCATTAGTGGAAATATTTTGCCCACCGGTCCAATAAATCACTTGTGTGGGCACGGAAAACCGTTACATCATGCTGAGCCGACTCTTCGAGTCAAACGTGTCTAGATCAAACCATTTCGATAAAAAAACAAATCACTGCCTCAACCATAGTCAGCATTATCATTCGCCATCTCCGCAATGGAGAACTCCCACAAAAAATAAAGCAAAAAAGCCAAATAATTCCGTAGAAATTGATCGAAATCTGTTTTAAAAATTCACCAAGACACACTAACCAAGCTGATGTAGTGCAGTAATTTTCCTCAATCGTAAAGAGCTTCCCGCCAGAGTAATCTCCCTTGGTTCCTTAGGCATAAATCACACACGGTTGGTTACAAGCGGCATAGGATTTAGCCGCAGGAGCAGTTAGGAGCGGCACAGGACATTGAGTTAAGCTACATTTTAACTTGGTCTTCACATTTGGCCTTTTGTTAGGGAGTTGACATGACATAACATAACATACCATAGCATAATGTAACATATTTTATTTATCCAAAATATGAAAATTACAGTTGTCAAAGAAACAGGTAATAAAGAGTTTGATTTTCAAAATTAATTGTTATAAAAATGAAGAGATGATGCCATAGTAACCAATATCAGAATTGTTTGCATGTTTTAAAGTCTCCTATTCATATTCTATCCCTATGTATCCAGAAGACAGTCTGACACTGACAGAGTGGATGAGAAACGCTGTGTCTAAATTGGAAGAAAAACAATGGCAGAGCTATAAGACCAAAAGAAAATAATTATAGTTGTTGTTATGGTAACATGACCAGAAAAAGTAGGGTCGGTAGGTGGTCCTAAAAAAAATTTTAATGACTTTTTTTTAAATAGAAAAGGCTGCATTGAACATAAATCACCATTTCACTTTCACTGGAAAGAAAACTTTTATTTTATTTTCACTAGATTCAGTAGTGGATTCCTCAAGTGCTCATAAGGCAGGGAAGATGGGACAGTGCAAAAAAATGTTTACCATTGCTTTCTTCTGTCTTTTTGTCTTCTTTTTTTAACATGATGAAAAAAAAGTGGGGTTGGCAGAAAAAATGGTTGGGTTACCATAACCACGACTATTTTTTAAAGTCTTAATGATTATATCAAGCTATGTTTTAACAGAGCTATGTATGCAGATGGCCACCTTTGAACCCCACTTTGATTTCTGCATTGTATCTCAAAATCAACATGTGCCATACAATATTCATTTCATGATAGAGGGTCACATTAAGTATACTATATATAGCAGATGCTAATGCATGACAAGATAGTATTGTCCTTAGCCTGGCTACATGCAAAAAGCTGTTGGGATTAATTAGATTCCTGCACTCATGTAAACAGGAAGCTGCTGTTGCACTGTGTAAGTCTTGCCATCACACAGCAGTTGCTGCCTGCAGATTGTTTGGGAAACTATGTCAGAGAAATCTCTCTAGTGTTGAATTGCATAGCTTTCACAGGACGTGAGCAAGAATGTTGAAATATGCATGGTGCATGCATGGTACGGACAATAGAAAATTTGTTGTGTTTACAGTAACATGGCCATAAAAATTGGGTCAGTAGGTCGGCCTGCACTTTTTTTTAAATACGGGAGGCCAGATTGAACATAAATTTCAAGTTCTTTTTTGCTGAAAAAAACAGACTTAAAAAACCCCCTGATATGGTGGATTCCCTGAGTGCTCATAAAGGCAGGGAAGATGGGACAGCACACAATTCTTTGATTATCATCAATTTCTTCCCCTTTTCCCCCTCTCTTTTTAATCTGATTAAAAAGAAAAGTTTGGAGTTGGCAGAAAAAAATATGGTCTGTCGGGTTACCTTAACCACAACTATTTATCTGTGGCCGAATAAGCATCCAAGAGATCCCCCTCTGTGACAGGAGTGTCCAGTGATTATTCAGTTTGTGCTGTCTTTGGTCATGAGGGAAGCTTGATAGAGAAACTTTTTACTTGCATTTATGAAAAAAAAAATTCTTCAGCTCCAGGATCGCAGGACTGGCTAAACCCCTCAGCTACCACAAAGACTCCCGACAGCACTGGCAGTCCCCCACAACCACAACCACCCAGTGGTACTGGAGTCACCTCACTGCCATCTGGAAAGAATGGAAATGTGCTGCAGCCAAGTGATAATAGTGGAATCTCCCCAAACCTCCATACCGCGCCATCTGGTGGGAGTACAAATGGCTCACAATCATCTGGTAGTAATGATAATGACAGACGAGCACCAGTGAATGGAAATGCCTCACAGCTAGAAAGCAATGCTGGGAAAACTGCCACTGATGCCCAACCACAAACAGCCCCTGTTGTCTCTAGTAATGCCAACAACACTTCCATACCAAGTTCTGGTGAATCTACTAAGCCTGCTGATGGTACGCCCCAAGTGAAGCTTCCCTCTGAGGATCCAAGTGCTGGTGGATCTGTTAAGCCTACTGATGGTACGCCCCAAGTGAAGCCTCTCGCTGAGGATCCAAGTGCTGGTAGACCTGCTAAGCCTGCTGATGGTACGCCCCCAGTGACGCCTCCCTCTGAGGCTCCAAGTACTGGTGGACCTGTTAAGCCTACTGATGGTACCAATACTCAGCCTATAGTCACAGAAACCACCCAATCCAAGCCAGAAGGTAAGCATATTTTATGAGAACTTTTTAAAACTATTCACTCAAGAAGATATTTGTTATGCACAGTGAAGCTTTGGAGTGCTTCCATAGTGGTTGCCAAGCAGCAAAAATAATGTGGGAAAAGAAAGTGTGCATAACTGAGTTATGTGATAAGTATCATCAAAGACATAGATCTTTGGTGTCATATAGCTGAGTGGTGCCCAGCTATTTTTAGACAACCAATCAGTGCCAGGTTTCTCATGAAATTTAGTCTTGGTCTTGTTCCTTCGGTTCATCTCATCCTCTCCCATGTAGGTGCTGGGACAGACTTGGCATTGCTTTTGGAACATGGTGCACTTGTGACCTGTCATTACTATTTGAGGTTTACACCACAGACCTCTGCTAAATCAGAGGCCTACCTGAGTGCAGATGATCTGTTGAGTAGTGACACTGACAGTATTTTTGTAACCTGAATACTCTCTCATTATACTATGTTACTCCTCTTTGTGTTGAGCAATATAATGCCCAAAATTGTTTTTTGATGTACGTTTTAAAACCACAAACCAATACACAGACACCTTTTTTTTTAGCCTTCACTCTGGCCCAGCTCTTGGGCCCTAGCAAAGTGGAGCTGCTTTTCAAGATTTGTTTTCAAGTGACTTTAAATAATTCTCTCTCTCTCTCTCTCTCTCTCTCTCTCTCTCTCTCTCTCTCTCTCTCTCTCTCTCTCTCTCTCTCTCTCTCTCTCTCTCTCTCTCTCTCTCTCTCTCTCTCTCTCTAAATGTATGTATTCATCCAATCTTATGAAATGCCACACTTGCTTGTTTGACAATTCCACACTTTGTTTTCTTACAGTTGAAGAGGGTAATAATGATAGCAAAAACAAGAATCTTGAAGGAGGCAAGAATTCTCAGGGAACGCAGGACAACTCTGAACTTGCTGAAGGCACAGGAAATGAGGCTGGGGCCACCTCCATCAAGAAGGAGACCCAGAACTCTGCAGCTCACGATGAGGGACTCGAGTCGGAGTCCTCCGGCCATTTTATGGCCTATTTCCTGACTGCTGTAGTTCTCTGCATTGCTGGTTATGTCATCTTCCACAACAAGCAAAAGGTAAGATTTTCAGATGATGGTTTTCAGAATTCACATTATTTTCAGCACACATGTTAAAGTGTGGATTTTCTTGCATGTTGGATTAATACACCAGCTGTCTAAAAGCACACGCATGCCAGCATGCACACACACACATATACACAAATGATGCATTTTATCTTGTGTTGTTTGGAATGATAAAGATGTGGTCCTTTTGCATCAGTAGGTTGTTTTGTAAATGTAATAAAAATGCTTATACATCATTAATTCTATTGCAGAACATATTGTTCAAAGCACATAAGATGGATAACCAAGGTGATGTTATCTTCTAAATTTCCTCGTGCATCAGCAAGAAATATAACAGGTGGAAAAGAGACAAAAATCATCATCTGCACATATAGACTGTGGAGGGGTTTAAAATACCTACTGATGTTCATTCTTGCATCCCATTGAGTACAGATATCATGTAGATCCTCATGCTCCCTAACAGTAACATTGAGTACAGATATCATCATGTAGACCCTCGTGCTCCCTAACATTGAGTACAGGTATTATGTAGATTCGCATGCTCCCTAACAATGAGTACAGGTATTATGTAGATTTGCATGCTCCCTAACATTGAGTACAGGTATTATGTAGATTCTCATGCATCCTTTTATCCCATTGAGTACAGGTATTATGTAAATCCTCATGCACTCTTTCATCCCATTGAGTACAGGTATTATGTAAACCCTCATGCTCCCTAACATTGAGTACAGGTATTATGTAGATCCTCATGCTCCCTAACATTGAGTACATATGTAGACCCTCATGCTCCCTAACATTGAGTACATGTATTATGTAGATCCTCATGCATCCTTTCATCCCATTGAGTACAGGTATCATGTAGACCCTCATTTTCCCTAACATTGAGTACAGGTATCATGTAGACCCTCATGCACCCTAACAAGTAACATTGAGTACAGGTATTATGTAGATTCGCATGCACCCTTTCATCCCATTGAGTACAGGTATCATGTAGACCCTCATGCTCCCTTTCATCCCATTGAGTACAGGTATTATGTAGACCCTCGTGCTCCCTAACATTGAGTACATGTATTATGTAGACTCGCATGCACCCTAACATTGAGTACAGGTATTATGTAGACCCTCGTGCTCCCTAACATTGAGTACATGTATTATGTAGACTCGCATGCTCCCTAACATTGAGTACATGTATTATGTAGACTCGCATGCACCCTAACATTGAGTACAGGTATTATGTAGACCCTCGTGCTCCCTAACATTGAGTACAGGTATTATGTAGACCCTCGTGCTCCCTAACATTGAGTACAGGTATTATGTAGACCCGCATGCACCCTAACATTGAGTACAGGTATTATGTAGACCCTCGTGCTCCCTAACATTGAGTACAGGTATTATGTAGACCCGCATGCACCCTTTCATCCCATTGAGTACAGGTATTATGTAGACCCTCATGCTCCCTTTCATCCCATTGAGTACAGGTATTATGTAAACCCCCATGCACCCCTTCATCCCATTGCATTCAGATATGTAGACCCTCATGCATCCTTTCATAACATTGAGTACAGGTATTGTGTAGATTCTCATGCATCCTTTCATAACATTGAGTACAGGTATTGTGTAGATTCTCATGCATCCTTTCATAACATTGAGTACAGGTATTGTGTAGATTCTCATGCATCCTTGCATAACATTGAGTACAGGTACTATTTAAACCCTCATGCATCCTTTCATAACATTGAGTACAGGTATTGTGTAGATTCTCATGCATCCTTTCATCCCATTGAGTACAGGTATTATGTAAACCCCCATGCACCCCTTCATCCCATTGCATTCAGATATGTAGACCCTCATGCATCCTTTCATAACATTGAGTACAGGTATTGTGTAGATTCTCATGCATCCTTTCATAACATTGAGTACAGGTATTGTGTAGATTCTCATGCATCCTTTCATAACATTGAGTACAGGAATTGTGTAGATTCTCATGCATCCTTGCATAACATTGAGTACAGGTACTATTTAAACCCTCATGCATCCTTGCATAACATTGAGTACAGGTACTATGTAAATCCTCATGCATCCTTTCATAACATTGAGTACAGGTATTGTGTAGATTCTCATGCATCCTTGCATAACATTGAGTACAGGTACTATTTAAACCCTCATGCATCCTTGCATAACATTGAGTACAGGTACTATGTAAATCCTCATGCATCCTTTCATAACATTGAGTACAGGTATTGTGTAGATTCTCATGCATCCTTGCATAACATTGAGTACAGGTTCTATTTAAACCCTCATGCATCCTTGCATAACATTGAGTATAGGTACTATTTAAACCCTCATGCACCCTTGCATAACATTGAGTACAGGTATTGTGTTGACCCTCATGCATTTTTGCATCACATTGAGTCAAGTATTGTGTAAATATTCATTACCTCCTACATCACATTGAATACTGGAAATCTACATGTAGTCTGCATCATTGCATCTCATAGTGTACTAAAAGTCAGTATGCTCTTGCATCACTTGGAAGACTTTGTCAAGTGCGGCACTGAAAATCTGAAGGCCCCCCCCCCCCTTGTCGCCCTTGCATCTGGTTGGTTTAGATGTTTGCGGATGCTCATCATGTATCTCAGTGTGACAGTGATTACTGGAGGCATTTGTGTGCTGCTTGCAGATCATCGCCTTCATCGTGGAAGGGCGGAGTGGCCGGCAGCGGCGCCGGCTGAATGGAGCAGAGTACAAGAAGCTGCAGAGCAATGTGGAAGAGGTCATGCCAGCCCTGGACAAAACCACAGCAGCAAAGAACTTCATCTACTGAAGTCCTCCTCGATTACCTGGTCCAGATCTCTTCACTCCACTCTCTCTCTCTCTCTCTCTCTCTCTCTCTCTCTCTCTCTCTCTCTCTCTCCCTCCTTTAGATGTCCTTTTCCCGCCTGCTTCACTTGTCCATTCTTGTCCCTTAAATTAGACTTACCATTTTGTTTGACGTAAGTGGGCTAATTTTCCCCTTGTTATGATTTTTCTGTCTTTCTTTCCTAATCCCCACCCTCACCCTCTCCCTTTATATCACATTGTTTCCCACTTTTGTTTTCTCCATCTTTTAATTTCCCATCTTTTTATTCACTACATTTGCATTGATAAAACTGACTGAATGCAAATTTTCTATTTAGTGTCTGTTTTTTCTATTTGGTTGATCATTCGTATTCTAAGATCAGACCTGTATAAAGTGCAGATGGTGTTAAAGTCTCTTGTTCCCTTTCCCCCACCCCCACCTAGACCGCTTCATTCTTTTTGGTGTATTTCTAGTTGATAAACCTCAGTCAGTGAGATTCTAGTGAAGAAAGCAACTGCATTACGTTGCCATGTACCATTCCATCTTCCTATCCATGCTGCGGGATTGCACTCTGTGTATTTGTTACCCCTGTAGAAAGCAGTCACGGAGACAGCATGTGTATTTGTGACCTCTGTAAAAGGCAGTCACGGAGACAGCGTGTATTTGTGACCTCTGTAGAAGGCAGTCACGGAGACAGCGTGTGTATTTGTGACCTCTGTAGAAGGCAGTCCCGGAGACAGCGTGTGTATTTGTGACTTCTGTAGAAGGCAGTCACGGAGACAGCGTGTGTATTTGTGACCCCTGTAGAAGGCAGTCACGGAGACAGCGTGTGTATTTGTGACCCCTGTAGAAGGCAGTCACGGAGACAGCGTGTATTTGTGACCCCTGTAGAAGGCAGTCACGGAGACAGCTGTGTCTAGGAAGATTGCTGTGTAATGCAGCCGCAGATATTCCTTCCTCCATTCCTCCTCTTGGCTGGATGGCATGTTGTGTAATTTGAGTCAGTCCAGTCAGTCCTCTTCTTGAAACCTGTACAAACTCAGTAGCTGCATTGACAGTAGAAGTTGTATGCTTTTATCTAGGATGGAACTGGATGTATTTTTCCATGGGGGTTGAAGCTGTTTAGTTTTGGTATTGTTTTCCTCCTTGTTCTGAAGTTGGCTTCCTTTCTTATCCGCGATGTCTTAACCTCCAGTAAATCCACCGAAGTTTGGCACAATAGGAAATCTTGTGTGTTTTGTGTGTGTGTGGGAATGTGTGTAACAAAGTACTAATAAGAGCTTATTTATGTCCTTGCCATATAGCTTATTGTTGCTAAGGCTGTAGTGGCCATGAGGGATGTAGTATGGTTATTTAGTCACAGAGGTTTAGTTTTTTTGTTTGTTTGAAATCATGTGTTTGTTCATGGGATCTCATATGGCAAGGCATCAGTAGTAAATATTTATTCCTGCTTCATTACGATATCTGTGATATATATCTGCTGTGTCGTTTCTCTTCAAATGTTGGTGTTAATAAAATTACTAGTATTAACTATTATGTAGATTATATTGTGATGCTGTGATTATTTCCATTTGACCCATGAAAGCCCTTAGCATTCATCTTATCCCCTCTCCATTTTTCAAAGTACACACATGGTTTGCTGCCACATGTAGGTTTGTAGTACTGATATGTCTTTCATGAGGAGAACACCAATACATTGGACAAACTTATGCAATGATTTTGTGTTAGTGTGTATGCGTGCAGAATGTTTTCATGGCCCATTTGAGTGGAGGAGTCTTGAGTCTCTATGAAGTCCCACCATTCCTTTGGGAACCTTGGTGTCAGTCCCTCACAAAGATGTACTCTTCCTGTGCTCAGCAGATTGCTGTGTTTGGAGTTTCTGCAGTTAAGTTGAAGTCTTGCAGATTTAAGGCTGATTGCTCGCATATTAATGTTTACATTTGATAGAGGTGTTAAATCTATTTCTATTAGAATTTTGTAGTTCCAATTTATTACATTCAGTGATCAAAATTAATTAGTCTTGATTATGTATGTAGGACAAGAGAATCCGCAAGTTTCATGTCTCACAGTATCGACTCGATGTGTAGTCAGGGTGGCCACAACTTTTCACGTAGAGCATAGCTTTGTTTTTCAGTTTCCAATGTCCATAAACGAGTCTTTTTGATGATTTTGTCTTTGCATTTGCTACAATAATTAGACAGCACAGTAATCACAGTGATGTCTTGATTATGCATTGAAAGTTGGAGATCAGTTGAAAAGCATGTGAAAACCAAGTGAAGTCAAAGGGAACAGTGAGTACAAGACACTGTGGGAAGACATCCTGGAATGGGTGTTTCATCTGTGACTGGAGTAGCTTCCGGCCCTTCTGTCTCCGAGTCCCACTGGGGGTGTTAGAGCACTGGGCACAACGGATTCCTGGAGGGCTAGGGCTTGGTCACAGTTGGCATCGGCTGATATCTGGGGTTTTTGGTTCATGCTGAGCGCCCACCGAGATGCAGACTCCACCACACCACAGACCAGCAATGGAGCCAGCGATGCTTCAGCTACTGGCTGTTTGGAATGGGAAAGCTCTTGATCATCAGTTGAGGGCAATGACTACTTATTTTGTTGTTTTAGATGTCCATGTAACTAAGATGTCATGATTCTAGATGTGTAACCCAAAATCTTTATTTTTCTAAGCTAGACTGAGTGCATGTTGTGTTGCATGTGGGTGAGGCTGTATCCATCACTTGCATCCTAGAAGCATTACTTCCTCCCCTTGAATTCCTATTTTCCTTGGGAAGATTTCAGATCATCAGAATCCCCTCTGCTGCAGAGCAATGGCAGCCGCAACTTTGATCATTTGGCAAGAGGAGATGCCGTTTGTTCAGCATCTCTCATGTCAGGGATTGCTGAACAAGTGTGTGTGCGTTTCCTTGCTGCCGTTTCCTTGCTTTCGCTCCCAGTGCTGGTTGTATAGGATGGTTCCAAATGAAGCACCCATGATGGACTTTGCAAGCAACAAGCCCAGCCTGACATCTCCCATACTGTTCTCACTCACCATGGTTCCAAATGAAGCACCCATGATGGACTTTGCAAGCAACAAGCCCAGCCTGACATCTCCCATAATAGTTCTCACTCACCAGTTTGCATTCTCTTTTCAAGATTTATAGAATATTCTGTTCATTCTGTTAAGCAGTGATATGACTGATGTGTGCCATCTTCATAGTTCTGCATAGTTTAATTGACATATTATATTTAGTACTCTCGGATTATTTGTATAGTTACCATTCTAAATATGTGTTCACACATTTGGGGAGATGCTACCATTTTGTCATTCAACAGCATGCAAGTAAAGTCCACTCTTCCAGTATATAGTGCACCACTTGCCTCTGCTGGGGAAAAGATGGAATTTAGGTTAGTTGTTGTGACAAAATTACTAAAATTGAAGAAAATGTGTCGATAGTGGCTTGTCATCTGCCTATATTACTCTGGTGATCATGATGTAATCCAGTCTATCAAACCTATATATATATTTTTTTCCCCTTGTGATAGCTGACTTACAGATGTGCATGTTGATAACAAACTACTGTAATAGCTTTTGAAAGGAATGAGCTTAGTATTTTGCACAATTGTTACGCTTTTTCTTTTCAGCATGCGTGTAGCCAACATTTTTGTATCTTGTTTACACTGTAGGAGTCCCATGTATAAAAGTTGGTTTGCTGTTGTATTGTGCACTGGATGTGCTTGGTTTACTGATATAGAGGTGATTTCCATTTGGAATTGAAGCGTCTTGTTCTATTTAAATATTTGTGTTGTACTTCGCGTATCATACAAGCTGAATCAGATTATTCACATGTGCAGCTTCTGCTGTTAGGATGTGTTAAATGCCAGCCATTGCACTAAAATGCCTTGGTAGATAGTTATGTTGGA
Source organism: Theodoxus fluviatilis (assembly GCA_034096865.1). Taxonomy (NCBI): domain Eukaryota; kingdom Metazoa; phylum Mollusca; class Gastropoda; order Cycloneritida; family Neritidae; genus Theodoxus; species Theodoxus fluviatilis. The sequence continues at coordinate 24,058 of JAWQFJ010018156.1, forward strand.
ATTCATTTTGTGTGACAGTCATTACATAAAACCACAGAATTGGGAACAAATATTATTTTGGAGCTACACATACTTGTTAGAACAGTAATCATCCTGATGCCCTGCTGAGGCATTACTGGTGCAACAGAATTGCTGCTGCGATGCCAGAGTCTAAATTTAGGGCCTGGCCTCTGCCCAATGAGCTGGCACTGTTTGTTACTTGCCAAGGTTGCACATTTTGGAGGGAATCGCCTTTTGGTTTCTTTGGTATATGTTGGAAATAAAGATCATTCCATGGTTTGCGACGCGTGTCATGTTGTGAAATGTCACCCACAAGCATTTATAACAGTGTGTCCGCATGTGACAAATCCATTTGAAGTCACTGGGATAGTTTTCAGCAAAGATCCAGAATAGCTGTTGTGGAGCTTTTACTTATGGTATATAATGTATTTCAGAAGCCGTCGGCTACACTATTGTGAAAAAGTTCCAGTTTAACACACATATTTATTGGGAATTGTTATAAAAACCGAACAATTTTGTGATTGACATCTGATTTTGTCATGTTAGATACTTGTATTCCTTTAGTCTCATGTAAACTGTCTGCCAAGAAGACACCAGCAGGAACTCCTCAAGGGTGACGAGGATGGTATCATCTTCTGTTCAACCGAATTTAACTCCACCGAGTAAAACATGCCCTTGTTGCTTCATTGTTGCATCTAAGGCCCGTTACGGAGGGTGAGCACTTGCAAGTGAACTGATGGTCCAAACCATGTTGCCCAGTTTCTATTACCACTCCTCTTCTGACTAAAGCAGGCACAAGAGGCCTTATTCAGGATGTGAGCACACTGAGCACTCGCCCTCCCAAACAGGCCTTGGGTGTACTTCATTGGTTGCAACATTTCAACATGCTTCAGTCTTCCCAACAGAAGGTGCAAATCAGGAAGACTTGGCAGTAATTGATTCATGTTAATATGGCAAAACGAATTATGTGAAAACATAAGAATGAACTGCATTTCCATTTTATTATGTCATAAATATTGATTATATTATTTACATTCCCTTTACCATTAACAGGAGCATGCTGATTTTGCAACCAGCTGTACCATTCCAGTTGCAAGCTTTTGAAGAAGCATCTGAACAATCATGCTCACTCATTTACCTGAACTGAAGAGAATACAAGCAAAAACTGATATGGGAATGAACCCTCACAATGCTCTGCTCACGGCTGAATCCCAAGACAAACAATACTGAGGTTTTAATAACTGCAGTCATAAACTTTCCTATGATGACCACTGGATATCAGTTGTCGGACCTTCACACACACACCACACGTTTTGACCTTAGCAGAGTGACTCTCCCTATAGCATATGCACTATACATTTTTCAACACAAGTCTGCTTGTAGACAAGTTGGAAAAGAAGGGAAATTCCTGTAAATACTTTTTTGTTTTTGCTTTGGCATGCGTCGACTTTGAACCAAAGTTAATGCACCGTAGTTGTTCACCAAGTATCATTCATGCACAGACAGAATTGCATGCATGGGCAGATTTACGACACAGGGTTGCAGTCTGTATAATATTGTCAAAATATTTAAATAAACCCAGATTATTCCCGTCCCAAGGATAGAACCACGGCACTGCACCTTGCACATCATCTAACCCCAAAGCATGCTTACCTATCTCCACCTGTCAAAAAGACATGAGGCGTGGTCACGAGGCGCAGCAATGTGCAGCGCTGCACAGCGCTTGCGCCGTGAAATGACTTGTTCAGGACGCGTAGCGCTGCAAAGCGCTGCATGTGATTCGGCGCTTTGAAGCGCTGTGCAGCGCTGCACATTGCTGCGCCTCGTGAACAAGGCTCCTGTTTCAACAAGCGAGTGCAGGCTGATAAAAATAAATGGCTGCCTAGGAATGCCATGTGAGAAATGGATGTCAAGTACATGCATGCTGATTGGCTGGCGATGTGAGTGATGGGCAGTGCTTCGAGGGGTTAATTTTAGATTTGCACACAACTTGTGTGAAAACAACAACACATCTTGCCAACATGCAAACACATATTTGTACACCTTACATTATATGTTGACTATGTATTCAACAATTTGAAAAGCTTGAGTGTTGTCACTGATTTTGTTTTACAAGTATCTTTATACATACACGAGTAGGAGTGATATTAAGTTACCACATTGTAATACTGACTGCCACATGACAATTGCTTTTCTAAAATATAATCCTGCATATATCTATATAAATAGTAACAAAAATGGGAACTTTTCATAGACTGCAGAGCCGCATAATGAAATGGACATAAAACAATACCAAAAATAAAAGTACACGCTGAATGCTATGAAACATGTATACCAGTGTTTGTGGTTTTTGCAACATCATTTCTTAGCTGTAGCTAATATGCCAACAAGCTTTGGCTAGAAATGGCATAAAATGTTACAGTTCCTCAGAGATGTATAAAACAATATAAAATGTAAGGTGTGAATTCTTACAAAATAAGTTTAACAACACATCAATTTCACTGTGCAGTGACACAGACGGTGATGTGAGATTGTACTGGTGAGAGGATACAGTAAATTGACTAGGATTTCCTCACCTGAATCAACTCTCTCATCACAGACCTCTATCTCCAATGGCAATTACAATGACAGTCACTTTTTGCTTTTGGAAGAATCCTAATTTTAAACAGGAACTCCTGCAAATAACACAGTGTCTTTCTCAATTCATCCACCTTCATCTGCCTTACCAATTCATCCATCATCAACATTCTCTCCATCCATCCAACCATCCCATCCATCCTCTACATTCATCATTTATCCATCCATCTGATCCCATTTCATTTATCCATCCATCCATCCTCATATATTTCTGCTAGCCCCAGTCACCAGGCAGAGGAGCACTGTGTAGTGTCCTCTAAAAAGTACAGGAAGCAAGCTCATAGCTGGGAGATCCGATGCAAGCTTGCAGTCACACACTACCTCATTCCAAAGTCACACAGGGCAGCACAGGGAGCAACCCCGATAGAGCTCAGGCAACCCCCCACATGAAAAGACTATTACACGGTCATCGCAATGTAAGCACCAAACTGGTCAGACCAGGCTAGACCATCCTCTACTACCTGACGGTTCTGTGTCCAGTCACATGCTCACACTTGTACACAGAAAACAGCACTGCCTCTGTGTCTTCTACACTGTGACGAAGACTTTCTTGTAATAGAGATAGGCTGACACTAGGCACCAGAAGGTGGTTCCCCAAATGTTGATGGCGAGCTGGTAGGAGTGAGTGTTGGGAAGATGAATGTTGACTGGGGCTCGACCCGACATCAGTTCATGGCCCACGTACAGCACTATGGAGTTCATGCCTGCAAACAAGGGGTAGATATTAGTACACAATGCAACTTCTGCACTGATTATACCATTAGCTTTTGGTGTTTTTCCTAAACTTCTAGAGGGCTAGTGCCAATTCTGATACTTACTTCAAACAATACAGATAAATATGTTTTGATTTTTAGAGATAAGGTAGCCCATCCCAAATAAAATGCAAGGAAACATAATTACCAACTTTTTTCAGTGTCCTTTCTGACATTTTCAATTGTTCATCAATTTGTCATTACAGATATACTTTTTTGTTTCTAAAAGATGTTATCAAGAATCACAGGTAAAAATGTTTGGCACAGCCTTGAAAAGAAACTCTTTGTTTACTGATGATGTCTTTTTCTATAATATCACAGATACTCTTATTCAAGAGAGCAAATATCAACAGATTTTAAACAAATGACAAGATGACATGAAAAAAAGCAATGAGCAAGCACACAGGTTCCAACAGAACTCGACATTCTGCGATCAAGCATATATCAAGTCTTCAGCACAGTGGGGACACAATGTGACGCTGTACTAATATTCATCTGAACCAGTCCTGGTTCAACCTGCTTTTCATTGAGCACCTTCTGCACAGAAGGCGGTCCTTGCTAGCCATGCAAGAAAAATGGAATGCAACAAGATGATCCCATCTAGATGACATCAGGTGTGTGCTTTCCTAACTGTTTTATGGGCAGATCATCAATATATGTTTCATGCATAGCGGCAATGTCATCGCTGGCTGTGTTGCAAACAGCAAACTTCCAGTTTGATATAGGCAGGAAATGTAGACTGACCATGCATTAAACTGTAAATGCTCAAAACGGCACAACTTCATCTCTTGGGTACCTATGAGATTCCAATTACATCTAACAGAGGATTCCCCCCCCCCCCCCTCCACCAAGAGGTCCATTGATTTTTGTTGATAGATACGTAGACAACTAAGCAGGAGCAGAACAGATCGTGCAGTCACTGTGGAGATGTGGTCTAAGGCAAGATGTTGTGTCTGCAGTAAATTCTCCAAAATGAGAAACAGCAATTTACAAAGGCAATGTGGTGCACAGCTGCATGGCAAGGATGGCACTGTACCAAAAGTTGACTGCGGTACAGAGACTAGCAGTACAGTATTCACTCTAAACACTGCAACTATTGCATCATGGGCTATGGCCACTAGGATTGTAAAGCCTTAAACAAGTATCATCATCATCATCATCATCATCATCGTCATCATCATCCTAACCATCATTCAATTCTTCTTCTTCACATTTCTCATCCAAGACAAATAACCTTAGCTGTGCTAATGGTTCTAGCAATTAGACGGTTCTTGTTGTGGCATAGTTGTGAACACATCATCGCAGTTTGCTGACTTTGTCACAAACATCAATGGCTTCAAAGGTGAGACAGCAACCCACACTAGGATACACAGCACCTGCGGCAACAACAGTTGGCCGTGGCTGCCTCCAAATCAATCGACATTGCATAGTCACAGTTTCTGGAGCAGGCCCTGAAAGCCCAGCAGCCAATGGTTTCAGCAGGTGAGGGGGACTTGAAGCAATTCCTGCCATTTGTTACACAGTAACACTTGTTGTTAGAACAAGTGGACATTACAGAAGAGGGAAGCTGTCTATCAAAGGGGGCGTTTTTGTTTGGCCCAAAATCTCGAGAGAATCGCGAGGGCTAGGCATTTCCTACGTTCCTTGCTCATAAGGACGCACTCACCGTGAAGGCGGGAGGCCGAGGGAGGTCCAGAGCTCCCTCAATGCTTCCTGCTGCAGTGACCCGGATGAGCCAAAATGGCAGAGACACTGCGAGTTGGGCTGGTGTCCGGAGATAACAGTGCCTGTAATGTGCTTCTCAGGGTCCACGAATGGAAAAGTGTATGTACACGGAAGTATTTGCTGTTCGAATGTTCATTTGTATATCTTGAGGAGTAGGAGTATAGGATATTTTTGGACATACACTGCCGAAAAAATGTGTATCGCTTGCAAACATGCGTACGTACGTTCTATGAATTATGTCCCTTGAATTGATCGAAATGAATCGAGGCCAGACATTTTTGACAAAATTGTCTACAGTTGAACCCGGGTTGCTTTTTTTCGTTGAAAAAGTTCCCGTGCCATTTGATATGACACCATGGTGTGTTCTATGAAGTGAACAAGAAGGGCAAAGCCCATACGACTCACATGCTTGACCTTGACCTTTATATGACCTTGACCTTCAGGTGACCTTCAAGGTCAAGGTCAAACAACTAAACCTACCAATGACATTATACACTAAGAAATGCTTTACACATTTTTCCTACCAAAATACATGTGACCTTGACCCAAGGTCAAGGTCATCCAAGGTCATGCAACACAAAGCTGTTAATTCAAGACATAGGAAGCACAATGGTGCTTATTGGCACTTTCTACCATGAGATATAGTCACTTTTAGTGGTTCACTACCCCATTTCGGTCACATTTCATAAGGGTCAAAGTGACCTTGACCTTGATGATATGTGAACAAATGTGTCTCATGATGAAAGTATAACATGTGCCCCACATAATTATTAAGTTTGAAACAGTTATCTTCCATAGTTCAGGGTCAAGGTCACTTCAAAATATGTATACAATCCAACTTTGAAGAGCTCCTGTGACCTTGACCTTGAAGCAAGGTCAACCAAACTGGTATCAAAAGATAGGGCTTGCTTTGACCTATATACCACTTGTAGCTAAGGTCGCCATTCTCAATAACGTGGGAGAAAATTGGGAAAATGTGAAAAATGACTGTTTTTGAGACCACATTTATGGCTCCTGTGACCTTGACCTTGAAGCAAGGTCAAGTCATTATGTATGTTTTTTGAGGCCTTGTCATCATACACCATCATGCCACATTTGGTGTTGATAGACTTAATAGTCTCCGAGAAAAATCCAACGTTTAAGTTTTTTACGCCCGGACGGACGCCCGGACGGACGGACGGACGGACGACACGGCTCAGTACATAGACTCACTTTTGCTTCGCATGTGAGTCAAAAACTGATGTGATATCTGAATCGTTAGTTATTTCATCTATCGGCAACTTCTTCACTGACTCTGGCGCCAGGACACAGCCATGTTCTTCCGCCTTGCGAGATGATTGGCTGTTTTTCTAGCTATAGGAGCGTCTCGCTCGCCCTCGACTAGCCATTCAGAGAGAATCTCGAGATTTTGGGCCAAACAAACGCGCCCAAAGCAAAGGCAGGGCTTGGCAGGGAAGCTTGCTGGAATGGCCTTGTTGGCCTAGCTGCCATCTACCTCTGTCCTCTAGATGCTCAAGTAGAGTTTGGCCTGGTGCAAGCGCCAGGCCACAAAGCACCAGAAGACGGGACCCCACAGGTCAATGAGCAGCTGCATGGCGTGTGTATCGGCAACCCACACTGCCACGGGGAAGTAGAGCTCGAACACCAGGTGAGACACATACACTAAGATGGAGTTCATGCCTAGGACACAGTGACAAAGACAAAGGTCACATACACGAAAAAGTCAAGCAAAGGTGAAGGTCATATTTACACAGGGCAAAGGTCAGTGCAAGGAGGACTCTTACGAGCAAGACGAGTTAGTTGTTTTCTACAGTTGATAAAAAGGAAGTGTTTCAATGTAGTTTGCCAAACCTTAGCTGTAAATTAATCTGGCAGATCTATGTACACCCACAACAAGCAAAATCATTCAGAATGTTACAATAGACATTATGTTTCATAGAATGGGTGTACAAGCAAAGTTTTCTTGGTACACTTTTTCTGTTGAGGGAGAAATCCAAACAAAGTAACACTGCTACAGCTCAATACACATGAAAGCAGTTCGTCAAGAGATTGTTCCTCCCAAACTACAACCAACCCAATTAAACTAGCAAGCAAGCATGCTGTAGGCAATTAAGGAGTGACTGCATCAGATTGCATGTACCACACCACTCAGTGGGCCCTAGGGCCTTTCAGACTCCATGCAGCATGCAGAGAAAAGGGGTCAAACAGGGGTCAAAAGAGGCCTGAAAGGGTCACCTGGGTAGTAGAAGGGTGCTCCACTCCAGATTTTGTAGACGTCAATGGTCAGGTAGCAGAAGGCCAGCAGGAAGAAGGCAAAGCTGGCCAGGCAGAGCACAAAGGACACACTCCTGCAAGAGTGAAACAGATGGAACAAAGTGAATACAATACCATTCATTCTTTCAACCTTTGAAAAGATTTAGTGGGGGGGGGGGGGGGGGGGGGGGGTAGGTGGGAGCGGAGGATGAGGAGAAGGAGGACGAGCAGGAGGGGAGGAGGAGGAAGGGGAGGACAAGAAGGAGGAGGAGGAAGGGGAGGAGGAGGAGGCAGAGGAAGGGGAGGAGGAGGAAGAGGAAGGGGAGGAGGAGGAGGAGGAGGAGGAGGAGGAGGAGGAGGAAGGGAAGGACAAGAAGGAGGAAGGGGAGAACAAGGAGGAGGAAGGGTGAGAACAAGGAGGAGGAAGAGGAAGGGGAGGAGGAGGAAGCAGGGGAGGAAGGGGGGGGGGGGGGAAGAGGATGGGGGGAGGAGGAGGAGGAAGGGGGGGAGGAGGAGGAGGACAACGAGGAAGAGGACGAGGCGGAGGGCAAGGAGGAGGAGGACGAGGAGGAGGAGGAGGACGAGGAGGAGGAGGAGGAGGAGGAGGAGGAGGACGAGGAGGAGGATGAGGAGGAGGAGAAAGACAATAAAAATAACAAAACCATGACAATGATGTTGATGCAATATAGTACTAATGATGATGATGACAATGCAAATGACATTGACAAAACTTATGACAACGATGACAGGGAGGAAGAAATGATCAAAATCATCATGACGGAAATTACCATAACTAAAGTCCACTTAGTGAAGGCTTTTACTCTATCAAGTTAACTCAAGCACAACAGTACAACTTACAGAGATTTCATGCTCATGGACTAATGAAGGTAAGAGCACTGACAGACAATGCAGAGAAAGTGTTTATGTGAGAGCGAAAAAAATCACATGATGCTACCAAAACTAAACCACTGCCATGTGTGAAATGCAATACCACATTTCCATTTCAACAACACAAAAGACAGTACTGTAGGACCACTTCAGTGAGATGCAGGGCTGCTCTTTATACTGACCATAGGTTTTTGTTGATTGGAATCCATCCATCATTCTTGGAAGCCTTGCACATGATGGCTGCAATTGCGCCCTGCAGACCACAAGCACTCTATCAGTCCAGTGTTGGCAACTGCATCTTGTATCTTCATAAAGCGAGCGACTCATTGGGAGAACCTGATATACATTCACTCACCCATATTCATCAAGAATATCTTTAGAAATTCATAGCCAAAAACACCTTCATTTCACAACAATGGGTAAACAAGCTCAGTGCAACTCTATCATTTTACTGCAAAACTGAACTTTCCACCTGGAGACACTAAAATCCTTTTGCTTGGGCCACACACCAAATGCACAATTTCACTACTTGCGCTTTGTACCTTGTTCCATTTCCACCGGTCAACAGCAAAATCTACCAGAAAATGCCTCCTCTGCCTCATGAAGTTATGTTGGCAGCATTGACAGGCTGGACAATACAGCATTATCACACTGTCACTCAGTATTTATTCAAATTGCACAAGTGTTGCAGTTCAAGTGCACGAGAAAATGCTCACCAGGAAGGTGCCCCAAATTATCATTCTCTTCACACGCTGCACCCAGTCCTTGAACATGATGAGGATCTTGCCAGCCTGCAAGGAAGGCCATGTCTGTGGGCATTGCTCAGGAAACATTTTACACAAGACTGAAGATACACTCTACAAGAGGACAAAATCAGAATCGCTAGAATTCACATGGTGCAAGAGCTACGCTGTGCTATTTCATGTACAGTTATATTGTACATATTGACAAGAAAATTCTACCCAAGTATCAGAAACAATTGTCAGAATGACTCAGGAAGAGGAGGAGGATGAACAGAGTTCAGAAATGTTAGACAAGGCTCAGCAGGAAAAGCAAGAATAAAAACAGAATGAGAGAGAGAGAGAGAGAGAGAGAGAGAGAGAGAGAGAGAGAGAGAGAGAGAGAGAGAGAGAGAGAGAGAGGGAAATCATGAGAAGAGACAGGATAGGGACAAGCCAAAAACAGAAGCAAGGCTTGGAGAAGAGAGAGAAAATGAGAACGAAGTACAGGAGTAGATGGAAGAAGGGCAAGACAGAAATCAGGACCAACCTGCAGACCCAGGAAGCACATGAAACAGGAGGTCAAGCATCCCAGCAGGCCCTCTGGGTCATAGGGGACCGCTGTCTTGTAGATCTCCTGCACACAACAAGCACAACCTCCATAGCAGCACAATCTCCAACAAATCCACTCATAATAGTAATATTTTTTTAATCACTTGACCATACACGTGACAGCAACCTAGTTACGAATGGTTATCATTTAGCCTCTTTTAGTAATTCATCAAAGTAAATCCACAAACTCTGAGGGCCGAATAATTCTGGAGGACACCCGTTTTCCACTTAGTGTGACACAATCAAACAAGACATGAGACTGCCAGAGCCAATTTATATGTAGTATTAATCAATGTATTACACATTTTGTAATGCAGAGTGTGAATCAAAACTTGACCTAGGTTGCTCTCCATTTCTCACTCTATTAAACTAAATGCATACCTTACTGATCAAGCCCTCATTATCTAAAATCAGTCCAATTAACCTCTAAATGAAGCATACCAGCAACAGGACTGTCTGTCTTGTGAGACAACAAACTAGGCTTCCTGCACAGGCACTCCTGTGTTCCCTATTGCTCTCAGGCAGGCAAAATTAGAGGTGCTCTCACTCTCAGGCAGGCAGAATTTGAGGTGTTCCCACTGATCTCACTCTCAAGCAGGCAGAATTAGAGGTGTTCCCATTGCTCTCAGGCAGGCAGAATTAGAGGTGTCCCCCATTGCCCTCAATCAGGCAGAATTAGAGGTGTTCCCCATTGCCCTCAAGCAGGCAAAATTAGAGGTGTCCCCATTGCTCTCAGGCAGGCAGAATTAGAGGTGTCCCCCATTGCCCTCAATCAGGCAGAATTAGGTGTTCCCATTGTTCTCAGGCAGGCAAAATTAGAGGTGTTCCCATTGCTCTCAGGCAGGCAAAATTAGAGGTGTTCCCATTGTTCTCAGGCAGGCAAAATTAGAGGTGTTCCCATTGCTCTCAGGCAGGCAAAATTAGAGGTGTTCCCATTGTTCTCAGGCAGGCAAAATTAGAGGTGTCCCCACTGCTCTCAGGCAGGCAAAATTAGAGGTGTTCCCATTGCTCTCAGGCAGGCAAAATTAGAGGTGTTCCCATTGCTCTCAGGCAGGCAAAATTAGAGGTCCCACTGCTCTCAGGCAGGCAAAATTAGAGGTGTTCCCATTGCTCTCAGGCAGGCAAAATTAGAGGTGTTCCCATTGCTCTCAGGCAGGCAAAATTAGAGGTGTTCCCATTGCTCTCAGGCAGGCAAAATTAGAGGTGTTCCCATTGCTCTCAGGCAGGCAGAATTAGAGGTGTTCCCACTGCTCTCAGGCAGGCAAAATTAGAGGTGTTCCCATTGTTCTCAGGCAGGCAAAATTAGAGGTGTTCCCATTGTTCTCAGGCAGGCAAAATTAGAGGTGTTCCCATTGCTCTCAGGCAGGTAAAATTAGAGGTGTTCCCACTGATCTTACTCTCAGGCAGGCAAAATTAGAGGTGTTCCCATTGCTCTCAGGCAGGCAAAATTAGAGGTCTTCCCACCGATCTCAGGCAGGTAAAATTAGAGGTGTTCCCATTGCTCATTCTCTAGTCAAGGCAAAATTAGAGGTATGTTTCTGCCCACTTCTTCATCAATATAGCAGAGCAGGAAAATTAGTAAGTTGTTCCCTAATTCTCTCATCAAAACCCAACACAACAACGGGACGAGAGAGCCTTAAAATCGATTACGTAGATTGTGGCACCCAGTCCTCTATTTTGCCTGCCTGAGAGCAATGGGAACACCTCTAATTTTGCCTGCCTGAGAGCAATGGGAACACCTCTAATTTTGCCTGCCTGAGAACAATGGGAACACCTCTAATTTTGCCTGCCTGAGAGCAATGGGAACACCTCTAATTTTGCCTGCCTGAGAACAATGGGAACACCTCTAATTTTGCCTGCCTGAGAGTAAGATCAGTGGGAACACCTCTAATTTTGCCTGCCTGAGAGCAATGGGAACACCTCTAATTTTGCCTGCCTGAGAGCAATGGGAACACCTCTAATTTTGCCTGCCTGAGGAAATGTGAACGGCACCCTTCACTAAAAGGGGGAAAGTAGGGTCTGAATAAGGTGACCCTCGATCTTTTGCCCCTGCCCATGAGAGCTCCCAAGGCTCACACACCTCTAATTGCCTTTCACGCGGGGGCGATGGGAAACGACTCTAATTGCATAGGCCTTGTCGAACTTTGGGGCACAATCATGTTGGCCCCGTGGCCTGAGTGCAATGGGGCATGCGCTAATTTTACCTGCCTGTGATCTTTGGGAACCCCTCTAATTTTTTTTTTTTTTTGCCATGCCTGAGAGCAATGGGAAAGAACACCTTCTAATTTTGGAATATTTGCCTCCTGCAGAGGCAAATGGGAAATAAGAGACAATACCTCTAAGATTTTGTGGCCTCCTGATAGCGAGTTGGTTGGGGGAGGACAAAGAAACCCAACCCGGATAAACCCCTCTAAAACCAACAAAAACCTCGATCTAATTTTTTTGCCTGCTTGAAGAAGCGACGGGGAAAAGACAGTCAACCTTCGATTTTGGTGCCGTGCCTGAGAACATAAGGCAAAGGATGGGGGGAGAAACACCCATCGTAAATAATAATTTTGGCCGCCTGCCTGTCAGAAACTAAATGGAGGAGAAGACAAGATACCACAAACCTCCCTCGTACTCTAATTTAAATTTTGGAGCGTGGCCGCTGCCGCTGAACTGAGGGCAATGGGAAAGACACCACTCTAAAATTATAATATGTTTTTTTATTTGTTTTTTTTTTGTGCCGCATGCTCTGGGTGAGAGAAAACAATATGGGAACTACCTAATTTAAAATTTTCTGGTAATATTTCTGTAATTTTCCCTATTACCCTACCTTTCCCTGCCTGATTAGGAGGGAGGCAAATGGGGGGACCCCGAACCATCCTAATTTCTTTTATTTTTAATTTTCTGCCTATCTCAAGCTGCGTAACCTGCCGGTGATAGCATAGGGGGGTGGCGGGGAGGGACAACAGAAGAAAGAAGAACGAAAACAAGAAGGACGACAACCTCTAATAATTTTTTTTGCCGAGTGCTTAGAAGGAGGGGGCAAATTGGGGGGGGAACACCTCTAATTTCCTGATTCTGATTCTGTCCTTATTGAGGGCAATGGGGGAGAAAAGAACGGCCGCTCTAATTCTGCTGCCATTTTTCTTAGTCCTGCTCTGCCTGAGAGCAATGGGAACACCTCTAATTCTGCCTGCTTGAGAGTGAGATCAGTGGGAACACCTCAAATTCTGCCTGCCTGAGAGTGAGAGCACCTCTAATTTTGCCTGCCTGAGAGCAATAGGGAACACAGGAGTGCCTGTGCAGGAAGCCTAGTTTGTTGTCTCACAAGACAGACAGTCCTGTTGCTGGTATGCTTCATTTAGAGGTTAATTGGACTGATTTTAGATAATGAGGGCTTGATCAGTAAGGTATGCATTTAGTTTAATAGAGTGAGAAATGGAGAGCAACCTAGGTCAAGTTTTGATTCACACTCTGCATTACAAAATGTGTAATACATTGATTAATACTACATATAAATTGGCTCTGGCAGTCTCATGTCTTGTTTGATTGTGTCACACTAAGTGGAAAACGGGTGTCCTCCAGAATTATTCGGCCCTCAGAGTTTGTGGATTTACTTTGATGAATTACTAAAAGAGGCTAAATGATAACCATTCGTAACTAGGTTGCTGTCACGTGTATGGTCAAGTGATTAAAAAAATATTACTATTATGAGTGGATTTGTTGGAGATTGTGCTGCTATGGAGGTTGTGCTTGTTGTGTGCAGGAGATCTACAAGACAGCGGTCCCCTATGACCCAGAGGGCCTGCTGGGATGCTTGACCTCCTGTTTCATGTGCTTCCTGGGTCTGCAGGTTGGTCCTGATTTCTGTCTTGCCCTTCTTCCATCTACTCCTGTACTTCGTTCTCATTTTCTCTCTCTTCTCCAAGCCTTGCTTCTGTTTTTGGCTTGTCCCTATCCTGTCTCTTCTCATGATTTCCCTCTCTCTCTCTCTCTCTCTCTCTCTCTCTCTCTCTCTCTCTCTCTCTCTCTCTCTCTCTCTCTCTCTCTCATTCTGTTTTTATTCTTGCTTTTCCTGCTGAGCCTTGTCTAACATTTCTGAACTCTGTTCATCCTCCTCCTCTTCCTGAGTCATTCTGACAATTGTTTCTGATACTTGGGTAGAATTTTCTTGTCAATATGTACAATATAACTGTACATGAAATAGCACAGCGTAGCTCTTGCACCATGTGAATTCTAGCGATTCTGATTTTGTCCTCTTGTAGAGTGTATCTTCAGTCTTGTGTAAAATGTTTCCTGAGCAATGCCCACAGACATGGCCTTCCTTGCAGGCTGGCAAGATCCTCATCATGTTCAAGGACTGGGTGCAGCGTGTGAAGAGAATGATAATTTGGGGCACCTTCCTGGTGAGCATTTTCTCGTGCACTTGAACTGCAACACTTGTGCAATTTGAATAAATACTGAGTGACAGTGTGATAATGCTGTATTGTCCAGCCTGTCAATGCTGCCAACATAACTTCATGAGGCAGAGGAGGCATTTTCTGGTAGATTTTGCTGTTGACCGGTGGAAATGGAACAAGGTACAAAGCGCAAGTAGTGAAATTGTGCATTTGGTGTGTGGCCCAAGCAAAAGGATTTTAGTGTCTCCAGGTGGAAAGTTCAGTTTTGCAGTAAAATGATAGAGTTGCACTGAGCTTGTTTACCCATTGTTGTGAAATGAAGGTGTTTTTGGCTATGAATTTCTAAAGATATTCTTGATGAATATGGGTGAGTGAATGTATATCAGGTTCTCCCAATGAGTCGCTCGCTTTATGAAGATACAAGATGCAGTTGCCAACACTGGACTGATAGAGTGCTTGTGGTCTGCAGGGCGCAATTGCAGCCATCATGTGCAAGGCTTCCAAGAATGATGGATGGATTCCAATCAACAAAAACCTATGGTCAGTATAAAGAGCAGCCCTGCATCTCACTGAAGTGGTCCTACAGTACTGTCTTTTGTGTTGTTGAAATGGAAATGTGGTATTGCATTTCACACATGGCAGTGGTTTAGTTTTGGTAGCATCATGTGATTTTTTTCGCTCTCACATAAACACTTTCTCTGCATTGTCTGTCAGTGCTCTTACCTTCATTAGTCCATGAGCATGAAATCTCTGTAAGTTGTACTGTTGTGCTTGAGTTAACTTGATAGAGTAAAAGCCTTCACTAAGTGGACTTTAGTTATGGTAATTTCCGTCATGATGATTTTGATCATTTCTTCCTCCCTGTCATCATTGTCATAAGTTTTGTCAATGTCATTTGCATTGTCATCATCATCATTAGTACTATATTGCATCAACATCATTGTCATGGTTTTGTTATTTTTATTGTCTTTCTCCTCCTCCTCATCCTCCTCCTCGTCCTCCTCCTCCTCCTCCTCCTCCTCCTCCTCGTCCTCCTCCTCCTCCTCGTCCTCCTCCTCCTTGCCCTCCGCCTCGTCCTCTTCCTCGTTGTCCTCCTCCTCCTCCCCCCCTTCCTCCTCCTCCTCCCCCCATCCTCTTCCCCCCCCCCCCCCCCCCCCCCTTCCTCCCCTGCTTCCTCCTCCTCCCCTTCCTCTTCCTCCTCCTTGTTCTCCCCTTCCTCCTCCTTGTTCTCCCCTTCCTCCTTCTTGTCCTTCCCTTCCTCCTCCTCCTCCTCCTCCTCCTCCTCCTCCTCCTCCCCTTCCTCTTCCTCCTCCTCCCCTTCCTCTGCCTCCTCCTCCTCCCCTTCCTCCTCCTCCTTCTTGTCCTCCCCTTCCTCCTCCTCCCCTCCTGCTCGTCCTCCTTCTCCTCATCCTCCGCTCCCACCTACCCCTCCCCCCCCCCCCCCCCCCCCCACTAAATCTTTTCAAAGGTTGAAAGAATGAATGGTATTGTATTCACTTTGTTCCATCTGT
>JAWQFJ010018161.1:0-10000 GCA_034096865.1 Theodoxus fluviatilis
TGAACTCTAAGGCTAACATTTTTGTTGTTGTGAAAACGGTAATTGGACAGACCCCAAGTTTTTCTGCTGACCCAAAACTTTCTTCGATCAAAAAAAAGGAGAGAGAGAGAGAGAGAGAGAGAGAGAGAGAGAGAGAGAGAGAGAGAGAAATTGACAGTAAACGATGAACTGCATGCTGTCCCATCTTCCCTGCCCTACGAGCACTCAGGGAATCCACTATACAAGTTCAGAAAAGGGTTTTCAGTGAAAGAGAGTTTGGTTTATGTTCAGCCTGCCCTCTTCTAAAAATTAAAAATCAAAATATTCAAAATATGTTCAGGCAGACCTACCAACACAACTCTCTTCCCCCCACCCCCACCCCTACCCCTTTTTGTGTCTGTTACCTTAACCACAATTTCTTTTCTTTTCTGCTTAAAAGATATTTTGAATATTCAGCAAAAAAAAGCTAAAAAAAGATAATATCAATCATTTTGAGAGTTAGTGTTTTTTAAATAAAAGATTGTTTGTTATGGTGTAATTTGATTTCTTTTGAAATAACAAAACAGTTTATGGATGCACAGTTTTGGTAATGCAGCAGGAAAATAACTTTTGAATGCAAATTATTTGGTAGCTCTTCCTTTACCGGGCCACACTAGTGGGCTCGTCCAAGGAAAGGGGTGCTTGAAGTCGCCACATGACGGACCACATTACCCCATTGGCTGAGATTTGCAGGCGCCACTCTGCCCACTTACAAAGTGCAGATCCTGTGTCCGTACAACGTTGTCCTACTTCTGCAACTTGAACCCAGCAATGGAGTTATGCTTATGATAGGGATGTTTAAAATAGAAAACGACGTTTCTGACATCTGCATATTTTGCCCGAATTATGCAACGCCAAACGCAAATATCCTATACTGCGTATCGTGCATTCAAACACCGCAGAATCACGCATAGGCACCTGTCCTCATTGATATTCATGAGATTTGGCGCCTGGCTGCAGAATTATTTCTCCCCTTTCCTTGGACAAGTTCACAAGCATGGCCTGCTAAAGGAAGGCTTTCCAATTATTTTAGGTGGAGGGATCACCAAAGTTGTTTTCTTAATTATACTTTAGATAGTCTGTTTCTGTTGTGTTTTGGGTGTGTTTGTTTTTTCTTGGTGAATGGAAATTGTATTTTCATATGATTATGTAAAAAAGTGAAAAACTCAAATTTAGGACTTGCATCTTCTTTTTCATGTGAACATTCACATTATTGATTTCTGTGCATGTACATGAAATTGTATATGTCTTCTGTAAGCAAACATGCATTTCATGTTGACTGTTCATGTCAACAAGTACACAGAATATGAGTCCCCTTGAGACATATGGGGAAAGAAATGACTACCCTAGGTAGTACAGTCACTGTCTTAGCTGTGTGATCACATGACCTCATAATTTTTCTTGCTTCTCTGCAGTGCCGGGGAAACGGAGGCCAAAAACCCCAATGACATCTGCACCCAAAAGACTGAGGAAGAAGGACCTCACCAAAACTTCCAGTCCGGTCAAGGTGGCGGCGCCTGCAGCCAGGACTTCTCCAAAGAAAGCGTCTCCTGAGCGTGTCCAGCCTGAAGAACCCCTCATGCCTGCTGCCAGCTCTTCCCATCCACCAGGAGATGGACAGACGCCGACCACCTTACCACGAAACTTCAAAGAAAAGCGGCATCTCCAGGTGCGACTGGTTCCTGTGTCTTGCTTTGGGGTCAGCACCCGCGACATCCCAGGATCTGATGAGGATGGAGAGTAATCGGTTTGCACGTGTTCATGCATGTTGACTGGAGGATGAATGAAACTGCATGAACATGCATAGAAGCAACTGATGGATGTAGATCTGTTGACCAGTGGCTTTTGTTTCTCCTGCCTCTGTCAGAAAATCAGTCTGCTGTTGTCTTTTCAGTATTTCCAGTAATTCCAATTTTTATTGTTCAGTCTTATAATGAGAAAAAAGAATCAACCTGCAGCTGCAGATTTTGTTTACAAAAACAGATATGATTTCATCTTGTAGCATGCTTTTGTATTGGTAGCTTACTTCCTTTGGCATTGTAAATCAACCATAACATTTGTTCTGATGTGAAAACTTTGGTTTCTCTTTGTTGGTGTAAACATGCAGAGTATCTGCTTTCTTGTTACTTGGTAACAGATAGTTTCTAATGTGACCCTTTTTTCTTCCCACCAAGCTAAAATTGAATTAATGATTTACATTTTTGACTCACATGCGAAGCAAAAGTGAGTCTATGTACTGAGCCGTGTCGTCCGTCCGGGCGTCCGTCCGGGCGTCCGTAAAAAACTTAAACGTTGGATTTTTCTCGGAGACTATTAAGTCTATCAACACCAAATGTGGCATGATGGTGTATGATGACAAGGCCTCAAAAAACATACATAGTGACTTGACCTTGCTTCAAGGTCAAGGTCACAGGAGCCATAAATGTGGTCTCAAAAACAGTCATTTTTCACATTTTCCCAATTTTCTCCCACGTTATTGAGAATGGCGACCTTAGCTACAAGTGATATATAGGTCAAAGCAAGCCCTATCTTTTGATACCAGTTTGGTTGACCTTGCTTCAAGGTCAAGGTCACAGGAGCTCTTCAAAGTTGGATTGTATACATATTTTGAAGTGACCTTGACCCTGAACTATGGAAGATAACTGTTTCAAACTTAATAATTATGTGGGGCACATGTTATACTTTCATCATGAGACACATTTGGTCACATATCATCAAGGTCAAGGTCACTTTGACCCTTATGAAATGTGACCAAAATGGGGTAGTGAACCACTAAAAGTGACTATATCTCATGGTAGAAAGTGCCAATAAGCACCATTGTGCTTCCTATGTCTTGAATTAAGAGCTTTGTGTTGCATGACCTTGGATGACCTTGACCTTGGGTCAAGGTCACATGTTTTTTTGGTAGGAAAAAATGTGTAAATCATTTCTTAGTGTATGATGTCATTGGTAGGTTTAGTTGTTTGACCTTGACCTTGAAGGTCACCTGAAGGTCAAGGTCATATAAAGGTCAAGGTCAAGCATGTGAGTCGTATGGGCTTTGCCCTTCTTGTTAGGAATGCTTGAGTCGTGCTTTTTGGTTGAGTAAATGTCAAATTCACATGGAAAATTGTTGTGTGTTTCCATGGATATCTGTCCTGAATATTTCAGAGTGGTTTCATATGCTTGTCCACATGCTAGTTTGGCTTTGATATCTTAGAGATCCTAGTTAGAATTTTCCATGGGAACAGGATACCTCTAATCTTCATAACAAAACAAACACAAATTTATTGAATCTGAACAGGGATTTATCTGAGCATGTGTAGGAGCTGCTAAGCATTTATTTAAGCTATTCCACTTAGTAAATAATAGCACCTTTTCTCTCATTTTGCTCTACAAGGCAGAACATGCATTAATGTGTCCTGGAAGTAGAGAAAACTGATTCAAGAGACTTCAGATTTATCAAAAGAGAACTACTTGCAGCCTCCTAGACCAGATTTTTCAATCTCCGATGTGAAACTATTGCAACAGTGTGGATGTTGATTTATGATGCAGGAACTCCATCTACCTCCATTTGCCTCAGGAAACCTTTCCTCTCATGACACTGTGAAGTCATTTTCAGTTGTTGCCTTGGAAAGGCTTCTAGAGATGGGCCACACCAGTGGACTTGTCTGAGGAGAGGGGTGAGGGAAAGATGGCATCTAATTGGCAAGTGATCTTGGTCGGTTTATCCGCTGTGGATTTGCAATGACAAAAGAATATAAAGATTCGATAATGACATCATAAAAATGCAACCAATCAGATGTTGTGGCCTGTCAGCTTGTATGGCACATCATCATCACAGTCTTTCCTTCACCCCTCTCCTTGGAAGAGTCCACTAGTGTGGCTGTCTTTCCTTCACCCTCTCCTTGGAAGAGTCCACTAGTGTGGCCTGCCTCTGGAAGCCTACCCATTGGCTTAATTAATGGAAATTTGTGAGTTCACTTGTATTGAATTACATTACTACAAGCCTGTGAAACCATTCTGCTTATGTAGTCGCTGTTTCTTGTATGCCTTTTGAAATGCATGAGGAAATGCTCATCGCTGTGCCATCCAAGCATGCGGTTCTCTTTCTTCCAGATGAGAACATTTTAGTTTGCATTTTTTGTTCTTCATGCAGATGTGTGTACAAGTGTGTGTTTCCTTTTAATGTTTTGTCTCTTTGTCTAACAGCTTATCAACATTTGGGGAGTTTGTCATTTTTTCCATTTTGAATATTACCAATAAAAGTTATGCCACCAACATGTTTCAGGTTTTGTTTCAGGTTTCCTCTTACTGGAAACTACAGGAGCTTTTCATGGGGTTGGTGATGATTGCTGACTTATCCGTGAAAGCTCAAAGATATACCTAACTTTAAGAGTAATTCTGTGTCTGAATATTTTGCTTTTAAGTGTAAGAAAAGTGAGTGTATCAGTTTGAGGTTCTCTGTGTGTACCAAACCTTAACACTACTATTCACTCAGACGCTATACATTGCATTGCTACCAAACTTGGCACAAGAAAAGTTGATAGTAAAACCATTCTTGGCTTATCTGTATAATTGACCATTGTCAAAGGTCAGGGCCACAGTAGAGGTCAAGATAAGGAAAATGGCAATATTGACATTTTCTCAACTACCACTGCTATCATCATCAACTTCAGCACAACTTCATTTGGCAATTGATCTTTATGGTTATTATCTTTTTCCTTCATTAAAAATCAAAACTACAGACATGAACTCGGGGACATCTTTGAGATGGTCATTTTCTTGGAGACGATGGGTACTTGTGCCACCACTAAATGTATTTCCAGGGTGCAGTCATTGTAGTCACCTGACTTCTGTGGGTGTGCTCAATGTAGGCACATGACTTCCCTGAGTGTAGCCATTGTAGACACATGGCTTCCCTGGGTGTAGCCATTGTAGACACATGACTTCCCTGGGTGTAGCCATTGTAGACACATGACTTCCCTGAGTGTAGCCATTGTAGACATATGACTTCCCTGGTTGTAGCCATTGTAGACACATGACTTCCCTGGGTGTAGCCATTGTAGACACATGACTTCCCTGGTTGTAGCCATTGTAGACACATGACTTCCCTGGGTGTAGCCATTGTAGACACATGACTTCCCTGGGTGTAGCCATTGTAGACACATGACATCCCAGGGTGTAGCCATTGTAGACACATGACTCCCCTGGGTGTAGCCATTGTAGACACATGACTCCCCTGGGTGTAGCCATTGTAGACACTTGACTTCCCTGGGTGTAGCCATTGTAGACACATGACTCCCCTGAGTGTAGCCATTGTAGACACATGACTTCCCTGGGTGTAGCCATTGTAGACACATGACTCCCCTGGGTGTAGCCATTGTAGACACATGACTTCCCTGGGTGTAGCCATTGTAGACACATGACTTCCCTGAGTGTAGCCATTGTAGACACATGATTTCCCTGAGTGTAGCCATTGTAGACACATGACTCCCCTGGGTGTAGCCATTGTAGATACATGACTCCCCTGGGTGTAGCCATTGTAAACACCTTACTGAGTGTATCCATTGTAGACACATGACTTCCCGAGTAAAGCCATTGTAGGCAGTTGACTTTGTTTAGTGTAGCTGTTGTAAACGCATGACTTCCCGTAGTGTAGCCATTGTAGGCACTGGACTTCCCTGAGTGTGGCCATTGTAGACACCTGACTTCCCTGGGTGTAGCCATTGTAGACACCTGACTTTGTTGAGTGTAGCTGTTTAAACGCATGACTTCCCGTAGTGTAGCCATTGTAGGCACTGGACTTCCCTGAGTGTAACCATTGTAGACACATGACATCCTGGGTGTAGCCACTGTAGACATGTGACTTCCTTGGGTGTAGCCATTGTAGACACGACTTCCTGGGTGTAGCCATTGTAGACACATGACTTCCCTGGGTGTAGCCATTGTAGACACATGACTCCCCTGGGTGTAGCCATTGTAGACACATGACTCCCCTGGGTGTAGCCATTGTAGACACCTGACTTCCCTGAGTGTAACCATTGTAGACACCTGACTTCCCTGGGTGTAGCCATTGTAGACACATGACTTCCCTGGGTGTAGCCATTGTAGACACCTGACTTCCCTGGGTGTAGCCATTGTAGACACCTGACTTCCCTGGGTGTAACCATTGTAGACACATGACTTCCCTGGGTGTAGCCATTGTAGACACATGACTTCCCTGGGTGTAACCATTGTAGACACATGACTTCCCTGGGTGTAGCCATTGTAGACACCTGACTTCCCTGGGTGTAGCCATTGTAGACACATGACTCCCCTGGGTGTAGCCATTGTAGACACCTGACTTCCCTGGGTGTAGCCATTGTAGACACCTGACTTCCCTGAGTGTAGCCATTGTAGACACTTGACTTCCCTGAGTGTAGCCATTGTAGACACATGACTTCCCTGAGTGTAACCATTGTAGACACCTGACTTCCCTGGGTGTAGCCATTGTAGACACATGACTTCCCTGGGTGTAGCCATTGTAGACACCTGACTTCCCTGAGTGTAGCCATTGTAGACACTTGACTTCCCTGGGTGCAGCCATTGTAGACACATGACTTCCCTGGGTGTAGCCATTGTAGACACTTGACTTCCCTGGGTGCAGCCATTGTAGACACATGACTTCCCTGGGTGTAGCCATTGTAGACACCTGACTTCCCTGTGTGTAGCCATTGTAGATACTTGACTTTCCTGAGTGCAGCCATTGTAGACACATGACTTCCCTGGGTGTAGCCATTGTAGACACCTGACTTCCCTGAGTGCAGCCATTGTAGACACCTGACTTCCCTGATTTTCAAGCATTAATTAGCCTTTTCTTGGTGTGGTAAAAATGCGAAAAAATGGTTAACGGAATGATACACCTTTCTCATAGACTGCAGAACTGAAAAAGTGTACAATTATGGTATAGAATGATCACAGAACATTTAACCACATCTCTGTGAGTGAAACAGATGTAATAAAACTCCTTTTAGAAATATACATTGCGCATTTAACAAGGGGGTGGGCGGAGAATTCATGTTGATAGAAGCGCTGACAATATAAATGAACCAATGTCAAACATCCACATAAGTCATAGCAAAACAATCTTCAATAAATTACCAAACCAGTGAGCATCATCAATGTACTGTCATATTCCAAATGCTGTTGCGACAACTAGTTGAAAAAGAGGAAAGTGTCAAACGTACAGTTCAATTTTCAAACAAGCTATGTTCAACATTCAAATAAAAAATATAGTAAAGTCACATAACCAGTGAGCATTGCTACAGCATGCCAGTTATTGGCATTAAAAACTGACGATAATGTAGGCAATTTCAAACCTGACAAGGGTAAACATGTGACAAAGCTTACTTTTCACAACATGTCTGTCAAGGCTACACAGACAACACAAAACATCTTATTTTCATAAAATTGGCACAAACATTGCTAATCACAGTTGAATCAGATCACAACAAACAAAACATCTCAGCTGAATCTGTTCATAATGAACAAGTATTTTCCTTCCCAAAAGGAAAAAAAAATGGCCAAAGACCCTATGCCTATTGCACATATGATTATCATTTGATCACAAAAATTGCTAATCACAGCAGAATCAGATCACATTTTTTTTTAAACCTCAGCCATGATTGATCCAGTATTATGCTACCTGGAAGAATATAATACAATTCACCAGTCTGCAAATCATCCAAACAGAAAAGCAACAAACAGCCAGCAATTTTAGTTTTTACTGCAAGTAACACAAGTGACAAACAGAAACTAAAGTATTAAAACAAAACCAGAGGCAAAGAGAGAGAAAAAGAGGAAAAGAAAGTTATGAGTCAAGCTATTTTACATTCCAAACCACACAAAGAAACCTTGTTTGATATGTAACGAATCAAAACTGTGTCAACAGTTCTTACTAAAATCGATTAACATCAGTGAATCAAGCGAAACATGTATATCGATTGCTCATTGCTGTCTAGTGTCAGGGGCCGGAAGACAGAGATCGCTCCAAGTGACAGTCAGCCCTGAAGGAGCATTTCTGCGACCTGTGGTCTAAGGGGAATTAACTGGCTTATAACTCTTCAATGGTAAAGAGCAGATAAACCCCCTTTTTAAGGATCAGGATCTTTTTATTCAAGAAAACAGCAAATTTACGTTGCATACTTCAGTGTCATTGCAAAAATCGATGAAACACACAGCAAATGAGTATGCAGTATGAAAGTCTTTTCTTCATACTCGCGCGTCGATGTCTAGTCCAAGTGGACAACGGCCGCACGTGTCAACGCTTCTCGGTAGTGCTCGCTTTCGTTCCTCCGTGCCCTCATATTCACATTCTATGAATATAAAATAAGCAGAAAAGAGAGATTAAACGCGAATCTTGAATTTGCACTAGAATTTTTTTCACAAATATGACACTTGCACACTTCAACAATCACATACAAAACGAGGTCTTTTTAGACTCGCAAATCGTTCCCCGCTACCTACTCCAAGATTACCTCCCTTGGAAATCAGCTTAGCCACATTTTTCGCTAAATTTACCAATTAAAAGGGACCATCCGGCCCTGAAAAAATAACAACCCTTAAGAATAGTATACAGAATACGAAATAACCTTTGAATTGACAGCAGAGGTGCATATTGTGTAAAACTATAGCATTTTGTTGGCCACTCTGATTCGCTCTCAAAATTCAACAGAAACTACCAAAACCGATCGGCCGACTGAACTTTTCAAACAATCGATCTTGCCTCTAAAATGTAAAATACAGCATATAACTAATAAAAGCAAATATCTAAAACATCTATAAAGGTACTTGCGTTGTTAGAATTAAGTATTCTTACCTCTTTGATGACAAATTTCGAAGATTTCTGCTTGTGCACAAGTAACAGATCAACGTACGATTGAACGAAGCCATTTTGAGATGAAGTTCCGTCCATTTCCTTTGTTTGAAACTTGTGTCGATAGCCCCATCGCTGCATCATGCATAAATTAGCTCTTTTACGAGAGAAAAAAGATGGTATTTTTGTATAGTTTGGAACACAAGATTTCATGTTTTCCGTTTGTTTTACGCGTGAAATTTGACGGAGAAAACACTGCTTCTCAGAAAAATGCTTCATACTTCACCATAGTATGATGAATCATCGATACTAGGCGGGAATTCGATTCTTGATGCTTTCACCTACATCCTGAGACTAAATATAGGAAGCTGCTTTTAGCAGCGGTAGTGCTAGACGCGATCGAAAGAGGGTTCTATTTTCGTCTCTGTGTGAACTGACGCGAAAAATCGCCCCACTGCGCGTGGCGAGCGTAATCGTATACACTTTTCAACCGCTTGTAGCGACATCGCGACAAAAACCACACACACACCCACAGATGCATTCAAAAGAGAAAAGAATGATATTTTATTAGAAAGTTTCCTCATCACAATCACATGAATAGAAGCTGAGTAACAAGCTGGGGAAAGTGGTCAAAATTTCAGCTGATTGCATGCAGTTAGCCAGTTTCCCGGCTCAGTGCCGCTACCTACTTATAGCAGGGTATTTAGTTATAAGTATAGATTAAGGGGGAAAATAACCCAGCAGAATTATTTGCCAGTACATTAAACCAAAATTTAGCTCTTTGGGCGTGTTTGTTTGGCCCAAAATCTCGAGAGAATTGCGAGGGCTAGGCGTTGCCTACGTTCCTCGCTCATAAGGACGCACTCGCCATGAAGGCGGGAAGCCGAGAAAGGTCCGGAGCTCCCTCGATCCTTCCCGCTGCAGTGACCCGGATGAGCCAAAATGGCGGAGTTGGATGGATGGATGAATGGTGTTTTACGGCCTATCAGCCTTTGAAGGCTATGTAAGGCGACTAAGCACGAAAAAGACTAGATCAGTTTAGAGCAAACGCAATTCAAGTTACGGTGTCCCTAGTCATTCGCCTGTGTCAATGGTGAAATAATTGAACTGAGTATGACCTAGATCCGCTATTGATGTTGCGAAGCA
>JAWQFJ010018161.1:15000-23686 GCA_034096865.1 Theodoxus fluviatilis
AGTCAAACAGTAGTATTATTTGCATTGAAACAGACAGTGCTCTTCATCTTCAACGGAACTACAAAATGGACATTTTTGATCTCCTCTTTCGGCATTTTCATAACGTTGGTTGATTCTTGATTTATTCATCCCACTAGCCATACATCGCTATAGATGGCACGCGGCTGAGGAATGTTGACAGCTTCAAATGCCTGGGCAGCACCATTTCTTCTGACGGATCCCTGGACAACAAGATTGCAGCGAGGATCCCGAAAGCAAGCCAGGCACTAGAGCGACTCTGAACCAGAGTCTTGCAACACAGAGACATCCGCCTCTCAATCAAACTCAAGATGTACAAAGAAAAGGTACAAGTACAACCTCAAGGCAAACTTCAAAATGGGCAAACCTACAACCACAGCACCTTGAAGCCACTGCTGCCGACAGAACCCTCTGACGTTCCACCACCCGAAAAGCTGTAAGAGCTTTTGAAGATAGCCGCCGTTGTCGCCTTGATGCTGCGCGAGCAAGACGACATTGAGCTGCTTCAACCACTGTCCAGACCGGTGTTCCTTGCCCCACCTGCAGTTGCCTGTGTGCCTCGGAGTTTGGACTTCGGAGCCATAAGCGCACTCACAGATGATGGCACAGCGCGTCGTCTTCCTTAACACCCGAGAGATAGCCTCACCTGAGTAAGATTTGGGAGGAATCTTCTTGGTTGTCTCAGAAATGTTTTTTTGAAACGAAATCGATGTTTATTTCAAGTCTGAAAGTCTTCTTAACAGGAGGCATACACTATGCAAACCTCTCACTCTCGCGATTTTTTGCAGTTCACTTCTGTCAGAAACTAACTTGCATTTGATGCTTAAGGATAACTAGGAAGAGAGGACAATGAGAGCATTAGAAAGTTTCTTGCCCTGCAACAGTGGTAGTAGGAGTAGTTGTAGTAGAGGTAGTAGGAGTAGTGGTAGTAGTAGTAGTAGTAGTAGTAGTAGTAGTAATAGTAGTAGAAGTAGTGGTAGTAGTAGCAGCAGCAGAAGCAAAATTGGTAGTAATAGTAGTTGTTGTTGTTGTTTATGTTATTGTTGTTGTAAACAACACCGAGGAGTTCTAAGGAGATCCGCTTTTCAAGAGAAGCTTTTTCCTACTCATATAATTCATTTTTACATCAATGTTTCATCAGCTCAGATACAAGTACCGTAAAAGTTGGCCTATAAGCCGCTACTTTTTTTTCATGAACGGACCCCTGCGGCTTATCAGCCGATGCGGCTAATGTGTGACTTTTTCTGCATCGCCAGAGTCAGCGATGTGTTTTTGGGTTTGACCTAGTTTCCGGCAGTGCGATCGTCAGTGTTGGCCTATAATCAGCGGTGTGTTTACCTGAATTCGCTCACTCGCCTTCTTTTTGGAAGTTTGACGCATGACAACAACTCACACAGCACACTGATAGATCAGATCGCATTTCGATAACAGAGAAGCAACACGTAGATCTACACTGCAAAAAAAACCCACAACCATGCCGAAAACACTGAGACAAGCCTACGATGCTGCATTCAAGTTAGCTGCCATAGACTTAGCTGTGGAGAAAGACAATCGGGCTGCAGCTCAAGACTTTGGCGGTCAAGAAATCCACAATCATCAATGGATTCCGAAAAGCACAGATCATCGCTGCAGCAGACGATGCATCGACACCCACTGACAACGAGGCTGGCAGTGACAGTGACACTTCCGGTGATTCTGTACCAGAGGCGATACTGAACCTGTTCGTCTCTGACACGGAAGAGCCCGATTTCAGCGGATTCTCAGCATCAGATATCGAGTAATTAAAGACCATCGAACTTTCCTTTACGGTACCTCATGACTTTTGACTTTATGTTTTGATGTTTCTGCTCGGTTTTGATGCTTCAAACTTTCTTTGAGGGTACCGCGATCATGACTTTTGACTTTCTGTTTTGATGTTTCTGTTCGCTTTTGATGCTTTTCTCAGTGGTTTGTGGTGTTTTGCCTTTGACATGTTCGATTTTCATGCGGCTTGTATGCCAATGCGGCTAATTTATGGATTTTTCTGTTGTTGTTTTTTTAAACGGGGGGTGCGGCTTATACCCAGGTGCGCCTTGTAGGCCAACTTTTACGGTAGAACTGGAAATGTTGAATACCAACTACCTTAGTCCCGAAATGGGCGGCATAACGATGGACAGTTTTTGAGGAAATACAAATGTTAAAACTCTCTCTCTCTCTCTCTCTCTCTCTCTCTCTCTCTCTCTCTCTCTCTCTCTCTCTCTCTGTGTGTGTGTGTGTGTGTGTGTGTGTGTTTGAGGCTTGTTAGATCAAACTTTGATTCAACCGTCGACCTCTGCCAATAGCGCACGTGATCGTGGAACATCCTACTGCAAGGCCTGCCTGCCTGTCGTCACCAACGAGAGCTCCGGACATAGCCAGTCTACGCTTTGTCTGAGAGCAACTGTTCGCCAGCGTGTCAAGGATGCTGCAAGCGTAAACAACCCAGAAACCTACAGGACGCCGCCGACGCGACAGCAACCCTCATGGGTTGCACAGAGAACGTAAACTTTCTCATTAATTAACAGAGCCAATTCACCTCTGCGCGTTGACCTAAACTTGTTGCCAGGTTTTTCATGCTTCGATAAGCGTTTTCTTGCCATGTAATGGGCCGGTGGCCTACATATTTTGTTCGGTTCATTTCATTTCAGTCCAGTCCTCTCTCTCTCTCTCTCTCTCTCTCTCTCTCTCTCTCTCTCTCTCTCTCTCTCTCTCTCTCTCTCTCTCTCTCTGTCACAAGGTGCCTTAGAATCTCCAATACTATTTTCTCTCTACATTAACCAAGTTGCAGATTATCTCCGTAAAAATGGTAAACATGGTGTTCAAATGGTAGCTGGAAAGGAAGAGTTTTACTTTCTAATCTTTGCGGATGATGTGGCACTTTTGTCTACCACACCAGCAGGACTTCAGACTCAAATAGACAACCTTGCGTGTGCGTCTAAACGAATTGCTCTAGAAATCAATACAGATAAGACCAAAGTCATGGTTTTCCGGAGAGGAGGGCACCTAGCACAAGGTGAAAAATGGTTCTTAAATGGAAAACAACTTGATGTAGTGAATAATTATAAATATCTGGGTTATACGTTTTCTACTAGACTCTCAACAACAGTATCTTTAGACAGCTTGGCTACTGCAGCAAAACAAAAAACAATTCATCTGTTTAAAATGATGTGGAGCTTTAAGAATATAAAACCTGGAATATTTTTCCGTCTCTATGACGCACAGGTCCAGTCTTCCCTACTAAACGCGGCAGAGCTATGGGGTCTTGAGGAACATAAAAGTGTAGAAAAAGCTCACCTGTTTGCTTGTAAACGCTTTTTAAATGTGGACTATAGAACACCTAACAGTTTGGTTTATGGAGAAACAGGAAGGTTTCCACTTGCCATAAACAGTACAATGAGAGCAATAAAGTACTGGTTAAAACTTACTAAAATGACCGATGATAGGCTACCCAGGCAAGCATACCTCATGTTGTCTAACACAAAGATCCCAGATGATCGAAACTGGGCAAAGTTAGTTGCAAATGTAATATGCAAGGCCGGCTATGCGTATATCTGGAGAAATGGAGGCACTACTACTGAGAGAAGTTTTCTTGTAAACTTGAAAAATAGGCTGCAAGATTGCTATAGGCAGAGTTGGAACAGCAAAATTCGTGAAAGTGAAAGATTCAGAATGTTTCGATCCTTCAAAAGAACCTTAGAAAGTGAAAAATACTTAGAATACATTGAGATTAAAAAATTCAGAGATGTATTTATCCGGTTTAGATTTGGAGTGAATGATTTACTTGTTAATAAACAATCTATGCGCAGCCACAATATAGACCAACATTGCCTCCTTTGTGGTGAGATTGAGAATGAGAAACATTTTCTATTTTATTGTCCTTTGTATAATGATCTACGTAATAAATACATAAATGAATACATCAAATGTCCAGAAGCTGCTGATGCCACCTTTTTGATAGATGGACGTGGATACATGAAAACACGCAAGGTAGCAATGTATCTTTATTATGCCTTCCGATTACGAGACCAATTTCTTGCTAGTTTAGAACATGACCATGAACAATAATGTTATGATGAAAGAATGTGCGTTAATACTATATTTATACTGTTTCCATTGTTTGATTGTTACCGATATGTACTAGCCAATGTGTTCACTTGGATTGTACACCTTGTTTCAAATTGTGGCTCAAGTATACTGGCTCCTCAAAAAGAAGCAAGTCATGTACATGTATGTATTGTTGTGATGGGCCGGTGACCTAAACAATAAAATCAATCAATCAATCAGTCAATCAATCTGTCTGTCTGTCCGTCCGTCCGTCCGCCCGCCCGCTGCCCGTCCGTCTCTCTCTCGCACATATACATTTAGATTGAGGGAATCAGCGTAATGTTGCTTCCTGTCCCTTTCAGAGGTGTTATTTTTGGTAGGAGGAAAAGACTCGTTCTGGTCATATGATAAAGAAGAAGAAGAAGAAGAAGAAGAAGAAGAAGAAGAAGAAGAAGAAGAAGAAGAAGAAGAAGAGGGAGGAGGGAGGAGGAGGAGGAGGAGGAGGGAGGAGGAGGAGGAGGAGGATGAGGAGGAGGAGGAGGAGGAGGAGGAGGAGGAAAACGAGAGGGAGGAGGAGGAAAACGAGAGAGAGGAGGAGGAGGAAAAAGAGAGAGAGAATGAGGAGGAAAAAGAGAGAGAGAATGAGGAGGAAAAAGAGAGAGAGGAGGAGGAGGAGGAGGAGGAGGAGGAGGAGGAGGAGGAGGAGGAGGAGGAGGAGGAGGAGGAGGAGTTCGCTCAAAAACCGCAAATAATTTTGTTTGCTGTTTTAATAAGGGGACGTGTCACATCATTCCGCATTAGCACATTGTCATTAAGGGAGAGCAATTTGGCAAAGATCATCCAGTGTGTCAGTTGCTCGGTATCTGATAATTTTAGTCTTGCTGATCATCTTTTGATTACATTTCATTCTCTTGTTTCACACCTGGACATCTCACACACGCAGAGCAAAAAAAAAACACACAAAAAACCAAGGGGAGATCTACAGAACATAGGGGGAGCGGGGGGGGGGGGGAGCGGAGGGGGGAGGGGGGCGGGGCGGGGAAAGCGGAGGGGGGAAGCGGGGGGGGGAGTGGGGGGGGGGGAGAGGAGATAGAATCGTGAACCCCTTTGTGCCTTGTTCATAGAGCGCCCAGTCGTTTTAACTTCCTTTTATTTATTCCTTTTTAAATGCGAGGGAAAGAAATTCCACTTTCTTTTTCTTCAGCATGTTGATGCATTCTCTTTCATTCTCTCTTCCGAGAGAGATCGCGCACTCCAACCAGCGTCCAGACGTCATAATCTGTTCCAGAAAGATTCTCCTTGTTGAGCTGATGGTGCCTTGGGAATCAAATATTGCATGGGCTCATGAGAGGAAGCGGTCGAGGTACTCTGCCTGAAATGCTGCGAGGAGGGTTGGGACTGTCAGGTGCTCCTTGTCGAAGTGGAGTGTAGAGGCTTCATAGTGCACTCAACAACCCGGTTTTGATGCAGTTGGGTTGCAAGCCTTCACGCTCCAAAAAGGTCATTAGGCAACTCCAGCAGACAGCCGAGGCAACGTCCTTGTGGATCTGACACAAGAGCCAAAGTCCTAGGGGGCCTTAAGTTCTGACCCAAGCCGATACCCCCGGTGTCGTTTGCTGCTTGTGGCCGTCCATGTCCGAGCTACTGGAGTAGGCCCCGAAAGCTCCACGGACATGCATGGGTTCCAGCTGAGGTGGAGGTATCGTGCGGCGGCTGCCGTGTGTGTGTTTTGTAACGAGACACAGCCATCCGACACAAATGAAACTGTTGCAATAAGTCGATTTTCTTCATAGTCAACAACCAACACACTTTCTGCGATAGGAGGGTTTGCTGGCCCACATGGAAGCGCGTACTGATTGATGACGTTAGTGTGCTTATTCTTTTTCTTCGCTTCTTCCTGTCTTCCACCTCTTGTCACTCGTTCCGAACCGCTTCAACTTTGACCCATCATCGACAGACAGGCCAAGTGCAGATGGTGTTGCCCGGGAGCATCCCATAAGCAACAAGCGCACTTTTGCGCGTGCTTAAAAGCATGCAATTCCAAAAAGCGTTGCTAATTTTTCAGTGGGAAAAAACCACACGCATAGTTTGATCCCAGAACAGCACGTTTTAGTTACAAAAGAGCGCTAATGTTATGGTTAGCTTTGTATATAAGACCTCTGGTTTTGATATGCTCCTTTCACAATAGTATACTGCCAGAAAAGAAACGGGAGCGGGGGTGAATGGCGGGAGACGCGTCAAGGGTCAAGCTAAAAATCATTGCAGTTGCCATATTTTGTATTATAAGAACTGGAATGCGTGTAGTAGAAGACGAATATGTCCGTACATTTTTAGGAATAAAAATCAGTTAATGATGGTAAAAAATCACACCAAAGCATGAAACTATTTTGATAATGACTAAAAAGTATCGAGAATATTGATTGTAGATAAGATTTGCTTTTCTGATTTGTACACATACCCTTAAAACGATTTGTAAACAACATGCTGATCGAGGGGAGTGTCCCGACGCTGTAGCTGGCAGACGTGCACAATGGAAGTGTTATGAAATTATGAAACTTGTCAGCGACTGGAGTCACAGGTACAGCTACGTTCTTCAGTCAGCAGAGCCTATCTACGACCGCATTCACTTAGCTGATGGCGGTTTCAAATTCAGCGCCGTTTGCAGTGATAGGACGGCGATCGCTAGTCTATCGACTAATCGTCATCTCATCTCACACCAACTACAAGGATTCTTCATTCTCGCCACGTCAAGCAAACGAAATTGTCTACTCAATCCAGAACTAAAGATCGACCACTGTCGGATTCCATTAGAGCTTTGCATCACACATAAAATTACGCGTGGATCAGAATGTAGACTTTGCTACGACGAGTAATCGACAGCTCTCGACCGCAGTCATAGGCACGACCTCAGTCACTGATGAGAGAGCGAGTCACTACAGCGAAAAGCAAATGCAGTCGTGTATAGATCCTGCGGATTGAAGAACAAAGCTGACTCCAGTCGCCCCCTGTGGGTTCGGGGTAAGAATTGACCCACCGCGTCTCCCTACGCGATTCGTAAGAGGCAAATGACTAGGGACACCGTGACTTGATTTGCATTTACTCTAAACTGCTGTAATGATTTTCGTGCTTAGTGGCCTTACATAGCCCTCAAAGGCTGTCAGGCCGTAAAACACCATCCATCCATCCATCTATGACTCCAGTCGAAACAGGCTGCCTTATTCGTTACACTTCAATTGTTCATGTCTGCCGGTTACAGTATTCGGGGCACTCCCCTCGATCAGAATGTTTTCTTTACAAATCGTTAAAGGGTCTGTGTTCAGTAATAAAATTAAAACTTACCCAATCTCAATATTCTCAGTGATTTTTAGTTGGAATCAAACTATCTTCATGGTTTGGTGCAATTTGTTACCATCATCGACCGTTCTTTATTCCTTAAAAAAAGTACGAACAAATAGGCCTATCTTCTACTACATGCATTTCAGTTCTTGTCCTACAGAAATGGAGGCTGTCGTGAGACTACTACTATTTTTAGCTCGACTCCGGTGAACCCGTCTCCAGCCATTGAAGACGTGCACATCTTTTCACAGCAAGAACTGCAACACAAAGCTTGCCACGTTCTCCCGGTCGAAGTCGACTGCCAAGGCGAATAGTAGGGGCGCGTTGCCTACGCTAGGTATCCTCCTTGAGGGCAAGCCGAGAGCGAGGCAAGCATCGAAATACGCATAAGAGAAGGCCAATCATCAACTGGCGAGGCGGAATTCCAAGAGAACATGGCTGAATCCTGGCGCCAGAGTCGGTGACGAAGTTGCCAATAGACGAAATTACTGACGATACAGACATCACAGCAGTTTTTTACTTGATAGAACATACTATGGTGAGATCTCGAATGGCATGGGCACTTCTTCAGAGAAAAGAAAGCAACCCAGGTTCAGTTGTAGACAGTGTTGTAGAAAATATTGTGCCTCGATACACTTCGATCAATTCAAGGGACAGAATTCAAAGAGTGGACATGAACGATGATTCGTGTGTGCTTACTGCCTTTTACGCCGGGTGGCATGTAGGGCAGCAACAAAGGCTCTCCACTGTTGTCGGTCGCTTGCAAGCCTTTCGTGTGTGCAATCGATTAAAAAAATTTCAAGTGTTTGTCCAGAAATAAACTACAGACGTACTCCTCAAAGTATGCAGATGAACACTCGAATAGCAAATACTTCCGTGTTCATACACTTTTCCATTATTGGACAGTGAGAAGCACATCACAGGCACTGCCGTCTATCAGCGGCAATCCAATTGGCACGGTCTACGCCATTTTGGATTATTCGGGCCTCTGCGGCTAGAAGCGGCGAGGGACCCCCGGAACTACCTCAGCCACCCTCCTTCACAGCGAGTGCCTCCTTGTTGCCGTAGGCAACGCTAGCCCTCGAGTTTCTTGCGAGATTCCTTGCCTAAGGAACG
Source organism: Theodoxus fluviatilis (assembly GCA_034096865.1). Lineage (NCBI taxonomy): Eukaryota > Metazoa > Mollusca > Gastropoda > Cycloneritida > Neritidae > Theodoxus > Theodoxus fluviatilis. The sequence continues at coordinate 23,533 of JAWQFJ010018161.1, forward strand.
CGCCCTAGGTCTATTGTTGGGTCATTCTAGTTCACTAGAGACTTCGCCTACCGGCGAAAGTGTCTCTAGCCGAGTTGACATCACGTGATGGAAGGTTTTCGTCCGAAACATGTAAATGGCGGTCACACGAGAGGATTGCGGGATAGCCGATCTG
>JAWQFJ010018162.1:0-5000 GCA_034096865.1 Theodoxus fluviatilis
AAGTGTGCATTTAGTGAATATGTTGCGAGTGCATGAGTGCCTGGTGTGTATGTGTGTGTGTGTGTGTGTGTGTGTGTGTGTGTGTGTGTGTGTGTGTGTGTGTGTGTGTGTGCGTTTGAGTGTGTGTGTGTGTGTGTGTGTGTGTGTGTGAGTGTATGTGTGTGCATGCAATCGCGCGTGCGCTTGCACCTACGATAATATTAATAATAAGATTCAAAAGCGCAACCGATATGTTTTGCAGCACAAATGATGCTATTCTGGACTTTCCTTATTCAGCGGTTATCAGAGACTCTTCCCTACTGGGCTGGGAGTAAGAAAAGACCCACTGCGTCTCCCTACGTGATTCTTAAGAGGCCAAAAACTAAGGGACTCGTGACTTGAGTTGCTGTTATTCTAACTAGCTCTAATGCATTTCGCAATCGGTGGCTTTAAAAGGTCTGCTCCGTGTTCTAAACGATCTTCTCGTTTCTTCTGATAATTCCAAAGTTTCTCTTCTTACTCTGTTGAACTTGAGTGCTGCGTTCGACACAATAGACCATGAAATTCTTCTCACCCTTCTTAGAGACGTTTTTGGCATTGGGGACTTAGCACTCTCCTTCCTCCATTCATATTTCTCAGAACTTAGACAGACTGTTTCGATCTCGTTTTTTGCTTCTGATCCTACACCTCTCAAGTACGGAGTCCCTCAGGACTCTGTTCTGGGTCCTCTGCTGTTTCTATTGTACACCAATGTAATTGACAATCATTCAGTCTCGCACAGTGAATTTGCTGATGAAACCCAGCTCAACAACTCCTCCCATCCCAGTCAAATCCACTCTCTTCTTTCTACCAGCGAACACTGTATCTCTAACGTGAAACGGTGGATGACCCGGAACAAGCTCCAACTCAATGGATCAAAAACTGAAGCGCTCCTGATGGGCAACGGAGGCGAATCGGATCAGGCCCTCAAACTAACCATTGGCTAGAGTGACATCGTCTTCTCTCAGTCTATTAGGAAGATAGGCGTCATGTTTGACGATGATCTGTCAATGCGATCTCATGTCAACAACGTCTGTCAGTTAGCATATTACGAGATAAGGAAAATTGGTACCATTCGTCATTATCTTTCTCAGCAGGCCACCAAAATGCTCATCACATCACTTGTCCTGTCTCGTCTCGACTATGGAAACTCTCTTCTCGCTGGCATCCCCGACACTCTGCTTAACAAACTCCAGAAAGTTCAGAATTGTGATGCTAGGATAGTTTTTCGGTGCCCCAAGCGTACCCATGTCTTTCCACTCCTACATACACTTCACTGGCTCCCCATCTCTCAGAGGATAGATTATAAACTTGCTACTTTGTGCTTCAAGGCCATCAACAACACTACACCTCGCGCTCTTACAGAAATTCTTGCAGTCTACACGCCCTCCAGGTCTCTACGCTCAGCTGCTGACTCTAGAATGCACAGGGTCCCCCGCCGTAATAAGAAAACTCAAGGACAGCGAGCCTTCTCCTATATCGGACCTGTAACCTGGAATAGTTTCCTTCTCTCAGTTCGTCATTCTGACACTCTGCCCTAGTTCAAAAGTGCTCTAAAGACCCACTTCTTCCGATCCGCCTTTCCCGCTGAGCTGCTTCGCCTTACTTGACCTGGCCGGCAAGTGCTGTGTATATTGTATAGTTTGTTCTATTTGTTCTATTGGATCTTAGTTTTTGTTTTCTGTTTATGTGTGTTTTGTGTGAGTTTTTTTGTGGGAATGTGGTGTTGAGTGGTTGTATGAGTGTTGATTCTTTGGATTGTAAACGCCATGAGCTTGCCTGTCAAGGGAAGGTATGTGCTTATGAATAAACTAATATTTTTATTATTATTATTATTATTATTATTATTATTATTATTATTATTATTATTATTATTATTATTATTATTATTATTCGTCTATAAGTAAAGTGGTCGAAAGACTCCATGCACCCACCCATCAGGGACACAGAGTTTGCCAACGTGGTAAATAATCTGAAAGGCAAAGCAGTGAGATGCAATTTTTTCACCACTATTTAATTGTCGCTGAAGAACAATATCAATTTACCTTCTTTTCTCTGACAGACCAGTCATCCTGTGCTGCCTACCTAGCTAGCGGCGAGACCAGATCAGGCGTGTACTTCCTGGATCTGAAAGACGGTCTGCCTGGCTTCCAGGTCTTCTGTGACATGGTCACTCAAGGTGGTGGATGGACTGTAAGTTCTCTCTCTCTCTGTCTATCTGTCTCTCTGTCTCTCTCTCTCTCTCTCTCTCTCTCTCTCTCTCTCTCTCTCTCTCTCTCTCTCTCTCTCTCTTTCTCTCTCTCTCTCTCTTCCTTCAAAGAAAATATATAACAAACTCAACACACTCTAAACAACTTTGTTGAGGGTGCTATACAACTTTTCACATATACTATGCTATCATGGATCAACTGCATGAGAAAGTCGACTAGAGTAGGCGGCCCTGAAAAACATGCATGCCCCAAATGGTTTGATGCGGAGTGTTATGCAGCAAACTTGCAGGCTAGAAGATCTCTTATTGCTGTAAGAAAGACCAAAAGATCCTGTTTGTGGAATGTTTTGCAAAACAGTGGACTTTCAACGAAAATGGTTCAAATGCTCAAAGCAATACACGCCAAAGTCCAGGCATGTGCGAAATGGAATTTTACCATCTCTGACTTTTTTTACTGCCCCGTTGGAGCAAGGCAAGGAGAATTAGATAGTAGGATAGTGTTTTCTCTCATAATCACGGCGATTGCGGACCAAGTCCGTGCTAGAGGAAGACATGGCGTGCAGTTATTGCCCGGAATGCCTGCGTTGTTTTTCCTCATCATTGCTGATGACGTAGGTTTACTGTCAACTACACCTGTAGGGTTACAGTGACAAATAGATAACTTGGCTCAAATATCCGAGAGGTATGGCTTCCCATAAACAGAAGAAAAACAAAAGTAAAGGTGTTTCGCCGTGGTGGCAGTCTTGGACGAAGGGAGAAATGGTTCCTTGGAAATACAGCGCTATGGATTGTTAATAAATACAAATATCTCGGCTGTTTTTACTAACAGACTATCAGCCACGGTGGCTCTGAATGATCAACGTATCAGTTCAAAAAAGAAGATAGTCAATCTGTTAAAGGTCATGTGGAAGCTTCGTACCATGAATATGTCTATATTATTTCGTATGTATTATGCGCAAGTGTTACCAGCGCTACTGTATGCCTCAGAAGTATAGAGTCTGCAGAGGCAAGACAATGTTGAAAAAGCACACCTCTTTGCATGCAAGAGATTCTTGAATCTTCACTGCAGAACACCAAACTGTATGGTGTATGGTAAACTAGGAAGGTACCCACTTTTGTTAATTCCACTATTAAAGCGATCAAGTGTAGGTTAAGACTCACCAAATTACCGGATGACAGGCTCCCAAAGCAGGCTTACCTCATGCTCACAAATATGTTAGTGCCCCTTGAATTAAACTGGACAAGATTGATTGAAAGACGAATGTGCGAATTGGGTTATGGATTTGTATGGGTTAACAAAGGCGTCTGAAACGAACACAGTTTTGTACAGAACCTTAAGCAAAGAATACGAGATTGTTTCCAACAGGAACGGCACAGTAAAATGGAGAGTGAAAGATTCTGGGTATACAGACAATTGAAACAAGAGATCGATTCTGAAGAATATATAGATTTCATAAACATAAAGAAATTTAGAGACTCTTTCATTCGATTAAGGTGCAACATAAATGACCTTCCTAGCAACATAATATATGCAACAACACAAATGGATGAATATGCTGTCAATTTTGCAAAAATGCCCCGTGAAAGTGAAGAATACATTTTACTGTACTGTTATAAATTCCAGGCCCTAAGGACAAAATATCTCGAAGAGTATTGTTACGAGCAAAAGGTATAGGTTACTGTTACTTGATCGATGGTATGCAAACTTTAAAAACTCGACAAGCAGCAATGTACAGCTACTATGCGCTGCAGATACGAAACGGTTTGTTGTCAACCTCTCCGTAGGAAATTGCAGTCGCCTTTGAGATAGGGGTAGAAATCGTATCGGAAACTGAAATCGAAGAAGCGTATTGATCCATGATACAGCAATATGTATTGTACATACGTTGGATGAGTCCTTGTTATGGGCCGATGGCCTGAAACAATGAAGTCTTCAGTCTGCAGTCTCTCTTTTTCTCTGCATTTTCTCTCTGTCTCTCTTTGTGTCTCTCTATTTCTCTCTCTCTCTCTCTCTCTCTCTCTCTCTCTCTCTCTCTCTCTCTCTCTGTGACTTCCGGCGCGCACGCTCTAGCGGTTAGAGGTGTCCGCGACGCTCCCGACAGTAGTAGTTGTGTGTAGAAGAACAAAGCGGTAATATTGCCAGTAACTGGACTGCCAGCTACCGTGGAGGCTGTACTTGCCACTCTCCTGGACAAGGAGTTTCTGAGATCCTGAGAGGCTCTTGGAAAAAGAGGCAGTACTGTCATTGTAATCCATTTTTCGCTCGTTGCACGCCAGCCATCTTAATTTCCTCCAGCGAAAAACCTCTCAAGAAGAAAAGCCCCTGCTCAGCTGCGATGGGACCAGCAAAGACTGGAGGCTTACTGTCATGTAGACACTGACGCGATTTGTGAGCAAACCAGTTCGAACACTCGCCCTTCTACAATTGGCGTTGACGTAATGGCTGACAATGATGTTCGGCCACAGACAGGCCTGTGGCAGGGTTTGCTGTGACGACCAAACGAGGCACTAGAACGCTGGGGGTACCTTTGACAACACCCCAAGAGTCAAATTGACAACTACGCCGACGACCTATCCAGATCCTCATTTCTACAGGTGTATGGGCACATCAAGGGAAACAGCCGGCATGACATTTTGATAAGAAGCCAAACTAGAAAAAGCATGCTGGAATATTGGGTGGTTATCTTCTAAGATCTGCGAACCTGCAGTCTTGGATTCTATATCTTCCTTTGATGTTTGCTGTCTTTTATAACCGTCTATGATGAGGGCAGAT
>JAWQFJ010018162.1:12500-14911 GCA_034096865.1 Theodoxus fluviatilis
TGCGTGTGCGGGTGCGTCTGTGTATGTGTATATGTATGTACGCGTGCGTCTGTGTGTGTGTGTGTTTGTGCACGTGTATGTGTGCGTCTGTGTGTGTGATGTGTGTGTGTGTGTGTGTCTGTGTGTGTGTGTGTGTGTGTGTGTGTGTGTGTGTGTGTGTGTGTGCATCTGTGTGTGTAGGTGTATATGTGTGTATATGCATATGTATGAATATGTATATATGTGTGTATATGTGTGTGTATGTGTGTGAATGTATATGTATGTATGTATGTCTATGTGTGTGCTAGCGTGTGTGTGTGTGTATATATGTTTTTGTATATGTGTATATATGCCCAATGTAAAACGACTCTTATTGGAGTTCGTGAACCATTGCTGGACTTGCAATGTCCTCTTGCATGAATTTAACATTTCTCACTAAAACTTTCATGCAGGGACACCTTCCCGTAGTTCACATTTTTGTCACTGTCCCTGCAAGTAAGACACGATGTTTGGCTGTATAGCCAGCACAATGAACAGAATGGGCTCATGTAATCTTGCATGGCAGCCAGTCTGGGCGAAGACTCCAAAATTCCACCGCCTTGTGGAATCCTTGGGGAGGGAGAGGCTATGACAGTAACGCAGACATATGATCCGAACTGGCGCCCCTTGGTCAGTTTAGCAGTGGACTCCTCGGCTATGCCTGCAATTCCTTTGGTTCAAGTCGTTGTCAGAGCGTGGTAATGACATCACTTGTGTCATCACTGGCCGGACTAAGATGGGGGTCGTCGCTTGTAATGTGTCTACTGCCTCCATAGTTCCCACTTGCCCAGGATTCAGTGGCACCAACCTGGGATTGGAGACCGAAGTTTCTGGCGCTGAACCGTTTTCAATTGTGTTTTAACCTAGAGGTGTGGCTGCTGCCGAGCTTTGACAGCGAACGCACATCCCACATCGAGGGCAGGATCAAAGCTGCAGCTGTTGTTTCACGTCCGATATGCGACCATCTCTGAGAATGGCAGTTCAGCCGCAACCACATCATTGGGATCTCTAACGTGTCTGTGACATACATCCAGAAGAAACAGCGTGTGCTTGAAATGCAGCAGAAAATCGTTCAATCAATGACAGAACAAAACATATTCAGAAGTAGTTTGGAAGATTGGTCCCAAGACTGAAGGTCAGGTACCCTTTGGTAGCAGTAGAGTTTGACGAAGACAATTTCAACATCGTTGGATACTCAGGCGATACAGATAAGTACATGAAAGACTGAAGCCCTAGTAATGTGAGTATTGAAAGGTGATGACGGAAAGACTGATGATGTTGGCTTTTATAATTCAGTAAAGTAGTGGTCAATAGCTTTACATAGTCTCTTTTGTAAATTTGGTGAAATATAAAGTCCCATTCATTCATGTATTCACCATTTCATCCATCTATCCATTCATCCATCCATCTATTCACTTCTCCATTCATCCATCCATCCATTAGACCTTCCATCCTTTCATCGATTAATTTATCCATCCATTAATTTTTTTCTATCCATCCATTCATCGAAGCAAAAAACAGACATATAGAGATAAGGCTGAAAAATACTGTTTGCAGGGTAGGGTTAGTTACGGTAATGTTATGTTATGTTATGCTGTGTCATAGTGTTATATCACGTTATGTGTTGTGTTGTATTGTGTTGTGTTGTGTTGCGTTGTGTTGTGTTGTATCATGTTATGCTATATTATCTCTGCATACCTGATTCTCTCCATCCAATATTATTTTGTCCATACGTTCATTTGTCTATTTACGTACTCATACCTCCTGATACAGCTGGTCATGTATGCGTTACTTTTTTTCTGTGCAGGGGATAGTTTGCTCAAGCATAATGGACATGAGTTCTCAACGAAGGACAAAGGCAACACTTACTGCGCACACGAATATAAAGGGGCATGGTGGTACGAGTACTGCTATGACAGCAACCTCAACGGCTTGTACAAGAGTGACGGAATTGCCCCAGCGAATGACGGAGTCGAATGGCTTACCTTTACTGGTGGCGCTGTCTCTTTGAAGAACACTGAGATGAAAATCAAGTGATCTCAAAGACGGCACGGACCGCCGAACTTTCTTTGGTACACAGTTTGATTAAACGTTTTGCTCGTCATATGCTTTACTGATTTGTTTTGTTTGGAGTGCAGTGAATTCAGTGAGACGATTGAGAATGTACATCCCCTGCTGCAGCTGAAGATGAAAGCAGCCTTAAATTTATCCTCGCAGTACACAAAAATAAGGTCAACATACATGCATAAAGGACCGAACTCACATGCTACATCACCTAGAAAGCTATTGAAGAAGTATACTTGAAATGGCGAATGAAATCATAATTATCAGCTGTGAAATTCTCACAAGTATCTTCAAGCGCGTAAATTCGCCTTATGCACACTTCTATTGGC
>JAWQFJ010018164.1:0-14533 GCA_034096865.1 Theodoxus fluviatilis
TTGTGATTCATGATACAGTAAATAAGGAATACTGTTGTTCACAGAGACTGATCAAATCATATTATCAAGTGACCAATGTAAATCCCCCTCAAGAACTTATTCCTTTCAAGGTGATTGCAAGATGTAGGAAAAACCATGTTCAGGCAAATCCTGGCATCTCCTGATACAGCTGTTATTACAACAGATGCCACTCTTGGGTTGACACATGACCATGGGCAAGCCTGCAGCACTAATGCAATTCTGACCAGGACACACGTCCGTAGTCTAGCACAGCTGATGGAAACCTTGTGTTTGCATGTCTTTTTTCCCTGGAGAAAGACAACAGTCCCGCCAATGTAACTCCTGCTGACAGCAGTGCCAATAGCAACTCTTCTGACCAAGTCTGGCATGACAGTCAATCCTCGGCACACGCCTTGCAAGTTGAAGGTCAATTGTCCCTTGCTGCCTTTTCCCGCCCTTTGCTGCCATCCCCACAGATTCAGCTGTCGCCACAGCCTTAGTTGCCGTCTCTCATGTTTCCCTTCTCTGACTCCATGGTACACATTTACAGGTGAAATAAGACCTTGAGACTGCTTTTCTGTTGTTTCTAATTCGTCACAAAACTTAGATTGGTGAATTTGAGTAGGAAAAAAGATGAGATAGTCCATACCTTCACTGGGCAGTATGGAAAAAGTGGCTAGGGTAAAGGACAGTGTTAGGTGGACATGTAATGAAGATGAGCAGCTTCATTTGATTGGTGTACAATGTACATGTATGCTACATCACAATAGTTAAAGTATGCTAATGATCACAAAACTGGGCAGTTTTGCACAATGGTCTACAAGGATGGTCTGCTGGATACATTTTTAAAGATAAATGTCTCGACTACAAAATTAGTATAGATACTTTTAGAAAAGTCCTACAAGCCACAGAAGATATAGCATTTGGGAACGACAAACTGTAAGATACATTTGAAAAGATGGTCCCCCTTCCTTCCACTATAAAGACCAAATTGTCAAGGGAAAAGACTCTTCTTTCTACATCCCCCTAAACACCCACTACCATTATGTTAATATGCATGTTATGTAAGCTTTTGTATTATTGAATAAAGAATATGAACTGAAAAAAATGATGGTCTGCAGGTAGACATGCATGCACTAAGTTCTTTTCACACATTACGGTTTCAGAATGCGCCAGTATTAAACAAAATGCCAACTGCACGCAGTTTAAAAGTGGGAATTGAAAAGTTGTGTAGGAGCTGTTCAATTAGGTATTATGTTTTTCATGGAAAAGACTTAGTTGTTGTTCATTGCACTTGTGCACACCCAATGCGATGAAAACCTCTGCTAGTTGGCCTCACAACATCGATGTAGGCAAGGAAGGGATGAAGAGATTCAGAGATGCCACATGTCTGTAATATGCAGTTTACCTTCAATGTGTGCCTGGTGAGTGATCCCTGCCAAGCTCTGATTTGACCTCTGACCCTTGATGATTTACTTAGTTGCACATGTTATCCTACCTGCCAGTGAGAAGAGGAGACAGGAGCAGTGGGAGAAGAGAATGCAGACGACAGAGGATAGCGTCGGCATCTACAGAGCCACGCCAGGACTTCACTTGTGACAAATGCAATAGAGCATGCTGCTCAAGGATCGGGCTCTACAGCCACAGAGTGCGCTTCCAATCAACCCCGGACTGACCAAACCTGGCGCATACTCCATGGTCTCACGAGACTGACGGATGTCAACAGATATCCTACCTATCAAGCATCAATGAATTCATTTGATATTTTTACCAGGGTATATAAACACTGAGCACATATTTTGCAATGGTTTGGCTCTAGCATATCGCCAACACAATTCGCCACAGTATAAACACGCCAAACCTCTACGGTCTGTTTCAGCTTTCTTGCTGGAACAGCAGAAAGCAGTAGTGCAGAATTGGGCAGAAGGCATTTTCCTATGCCGGGCCTCTTGTCTGGAATGCCCTACCTGATAAATTGCAGTCATGCCCAAAGCTGATTAGGTGTAGACAAGATCTAAAAACGCATAGCTGGACCAAATATTACAAGTGACTCCGTAGGAGTAGGAACCAGCATTACACAAATGACAATGATAATGATCATTTCTGTTCCTCTCTCCCTTTTAATTTTCACAGTTTTCTTTGTGCATACCAGTGCTTTTGATTGTCACAAAAGCAGCAAATATGTGGCAAAAGGTGACAGTCATAACTAGGGATTGAATATGGAGACCATGCACACGCTGAAGATGGATGGATGGGTAGATTGGTTGGTCGGTCGGTCAGTCAAATTAATTATTCAACCAACCAAGTTCGATTCCGGTTGCTCCACGGTGGGGGTCAGGAGATCATTGGTGCGGCCACATCAACTCACAGGCAGAGTGAGACGATGTCGCCAATTTGCTGGGGATATAGTGGAACTTCCTTTGGCTGCGATTCATTTATTGACACCAGTTTTCAAGGGTCCGGTGGAAGCCTGTGTCATAGACAACCCTGTCTGTGATGTCATCCTGGGACGCATTCCCGGCGCAACTTTTCCCTGCGAAGAAGGTGGTGGAAGGACGACGACGCAGAAGGTGGTGGAAGGACGGCGGCAAAGAAGATCGTGGTGGAAGAACAACGACGAAGAAGATCGTGGTGGAAGGACGAGGACGAAGAAGGTGGTGGAAGGACAAGGACGAAGAAGGTGGTGGAAGGACGAGGACGAAGAAGGTGGTGGAAGGACGAGGACGAAGAAGGTGGTGGAAGGACGACGACGAAGAAGGTGGTGGAAGGACGACTACGAAGAAGGTGGTGGAAGGACGACGAAGGAGGGGGAAGGACGACGAGGCGAGTGGTGATGGGGGAAGGAAGAGGACAAAGGGGAAGAGGATGGTGGTGGAAGAGGGAAGGGAAAGATGGTGGAGGAAGGAGGACGTTTTCGGTTTGGTGAGGCCATGCTTTTCTGTTCCATATGCCTGTGTGTGTAGTTTGGGGTTTTTTTTGGGGGGGGGATAAAAGTTGCCACCTATAAAGCGCTTGTCTGCCCCGTGTTGGAATATGCCGCTCCAGTGTGGGATCCCCATACGGCCGATGACATCGAGGCCATCGAGAAAGTGCAGCGACGAGCCGCTAGGTGGGTGTCCAACCGCTTTAGACAAACTTCTAGTGTGGGAGGGATGCTGGTGGACTTGAAATGGCCATCCCTGGCTAGAAGAAGGAAGCGGGCGAGACTAAGCGCCTTCTACAAGTTCCACTATGGCCTGACGTCCATCAACACCAAATACTCCCCCACCGCCTTTCCAGCCATACGCAGCTCCCGCCACTCCCACTGCCTGAACTACAAAATCCTCTCCCACAAAACCACCTACAGACAGATGAGCTTCTTCCCTCGCACCACCATAGAATGGAATGGGCTGCCCGAGGACTCAGTGACAGCGCCATCCCTGGCAGCCTTCCAGGCCAGGATGGCTGATCTGATTTAAAACCTCCCCCTCCCCCGCCTACCCCCCTCCCCCGCCTACCCCTCTCCCCCCCACCCACCCATCCCTTCCTCCACCCCACCCCCATCCCCCCGGAACCCCCAAGTGTAGCAGTTTCACCAGCATGTTGGTGTTGGCTGCCTAAACCTAAGAAGAAGAAGAGGTATTTTATCACTTGTGTGTGGGGTTATTGTCACAAACGCGGCGGTCGGGGCACTGAGCGTGATGCACGTTCTGAGCGATAGTTTGATTATGTTGGTTAAACCTGTGTTTTTGCGTGCCGCACGAGTTCTTTGAGGCGGAGTGGCGGGGTTTTGCAATAAATGCAGCGGGGTTTTGACGGTTAGGGGCTCCCGTTCACTTGGTGTCGAACAGGCTGCGAGGTTGCTGTCGGGGAGCGGGGCGATGAGCTTGGGCTCTGTGTGGTCGGGGAATAGAGCGGTGCGAAGAGCTTGGGCTCTGTGTGACGGTGCTATGGACATGTGAGTAGACCGGGTGATTGTGCTCTGTGGTTCCGCGGTGTTTTTGAGGATTTAGCCAGTAAGTGTTGCTGTTGTACAACCTGCTGTGCGGACTGCTGTTGTGTATGCTGTGTAAGATGGTTCTGGCCTGTGAGTGGCCTGCTTTTGTGTATGCTGTGTAAGATTGTTCTGGCCCGTGAGTGGCCTGGTTTGGTTATTAGATATTGCTGTTGTGTACCTTGCCGGGTTGATCGCTGTGTATGCCGTGTAAGAGTTTTCGGGGGGGGGGGGGGTTTATGTATATGCCGGGTAAGAGTTTCCGGCGACGTTCATAGACAAGTAGAAACAAAGTGCTGTTGTTGCAATTGACGGACCTGTCTTCGGCCGTGTCTGTAATGTATTATTGACTTGCCATGTTGAACTTTGCGAGCGTGGTGTTGTGTAACACTATTATCTCATTCTGAAATACAAAGTTTCTGCAGTTTTCAAAGTTCCCAACTCGTGTCGAGTTGTATTTTCACTTGCTTAGACCTCGGGCAATCAAGGTCGTAACAACTGGAATAAACAGAATTCTGATACTAAGATGTTACCTTAAGACCACCGATATCAGTAATCATGTCTTCAAGGTAGGTCTCTGTTGTTTAAGATGTACTTCAGTTTACTTGCAAGAGGAGGTCTCCACTGCTTCAAGAACACGCCTCTTACTCCTTTATAACATCAATTTTTCAAAATGGGTCTTCACTGTCACTTCAGAGGGTATTTGTGGTTTACTAAAAAGGTCTTCATTCCTTCCACAAAGGTCTTTCCTGCTTTAAAGCCCTCATCTCTGCTCTCAAAACAGGCCTTCACTGCCTCAAAATAATATTTCCTGTTGGAACTTCCTTCTTTCAAGGCAGATCTTTGCTGTCTCCCTATAGGTTCTTCACTGACTTTTAAGGTCTTCACTAAGTTTAAACTAGATTGTAATTAATTATAAAGAATAAGTAATTTCAAGAAGGACCTTCATTCACTTCAAGGATGGTCTTTCTAACTTCAAGATATAGATCTTGATCTTTCTTCCAACACAGCCAACACCCAACGGTGAACAACTTTTTTGTCTTCTGTAGATCCCCTGCACGATTTCGGATCATGCAAGGAATTACTCTGAAGAGGTCAATAATCTGTGTCTGTCTTTAAAGAACAGGAAGCATCCTTGAAAGGAATGTAGATCAATCTTGAAATGGGTTATCTTCATATTTCCTCTATCTATCTTGGTCTTGATGGACTCCTATGCTGGTCCACAGTTGTTCTCTTTCACGGGGGCGTCATCCGGCGCCTTGAGGTGGTTCACTTTGGGTCCGTCACCGCTGCATTCGGGCGGCTCCATCATGGGCTCCTCCATCTGCATCATCCAGCGGTTGATGTACTTCTCAAAGCGGTGGCCATCGAAGGTGGTGAAACAGGTCACCTCTGGCTCATATCCAAAGAAGGTCCTGCAAGGCAGTCAAGGCCATGTCTGATTTATGTACCAAGCGGCATGGCAGAAGAGTTTGGCTTGAAGAAAACTGAAAGATGATATTAACATGACTTCAGCACCTTAAGTGTTCAACGATTTAGGTAGCGCCCTTTCCAGAAATTCTGTTCAAAGGCACTTAAGTAGGTTTTGTTTTTAGGTCTCCATCTTGGACTGACTTTAAGGCAGGATAAAAGGTGAACTAGAGGAAGGAGGTCCCCTGAGCAATTCCCACTCTGAGTTTATTCTGCGCCATTTGCAAACATTCCTACATTTCCCATTTATTGCCCCACTTCATACCAGCACACAGTACCCTAATGATGCATGCATAAACCCTAAAAGGCAAAATCATTGTTTTATATAGTGACTTTGTACTCATATCTGGGGGTCAAACTACTCTACACTTTTCCCCCTAATCATGGGGCAACTTGATCAATCATGTGCTGGCGCTCTATGACAAACCCAGTGACAGGGAGAATGCACAGTCATGTGGAGATACACCTCCCTTCCTGGTGAGTATTCCAACCTGATCGTGACTCATGGCCTCATCTCGGGTTACTTAAACAACAGTGAGCCACCATTGCCCTCACAGGTACCCAGTTCAACTCCTGGGGAATTGAGGCAGTACCAGTGAAACACCTTGCTCTAGCATGTAATTCTTGGATCTGTGCTGCTTCAAGTACTGCTCCTACTAGCAATTACAGGCGAGTGCTTTAGTTAGCCGATGGGTTGGTGTTTCCTATGCTGAACGTCTGAAGAAAACAGTAGAATTGCAGCAAAAAACTTCGTATGTGTTTATCTAGAGGCACTGTCATAAGATTCAGGGAGAGATCTGGTTGTACATCTGAGATTCCAATAGCAAGGGATTGGTGAAATCTACTGGCACATTCTTGATGTTAAAACATGCCTATATTGGTGTTACCTAGCTCACGTGAAATCATGCTCCACACACAAGTTCTGTCCAGTCTTGCAGTGGCGAATGATCACCTGATGGTTTGCCTGAGAGAAAGGACAGCCAAATGAGATATCAGTCCTCTAACGCATTGCTGTACGATTCACATCAACTCTTGCATGAATGAACGGCATATGTGGATATGTCAAAGGTAATAGGCAAATTATCTCTGACAGCAGGCATACTCCTGCCGGACGTGCGTTGTACCCAAAACATGGCGCATTTGTGATCTACGTGGACATATGAAGAGACTGAGAGAGTGTGCATACCGAGGTGAGTGCGTGTGTATGTGTGTAAGTAAGTTTCTGTGTGTGTGTGTGTGTGTGTGTGTGTGTGTGTGTGTGTGTGTGTGTGTGTGTGTGTGTGTGTGAATGAGTTTGTGTGTTAGAGTGTGTGTTAGAGTGTGTGTTAGAGTGTGTGTTAGAGTGTGTGTTAGAGTGTGTGTTTGTGTGTGTGTCAGTGTGCTTGTTACACGAGCCTGATGAAGGTACAGCTACGATAGGCGGGCCATGTAGCTCGCATGCCAGACCACCGGCTGCCAGAAAGATTATTCTATGGCGAGCTACAACAGGGCAAGCGCTCCCAAGGAGACCAAAAGAAGCGCGTCAAGGACTCCCTGAAGTCCTTACTAAAAGCCTTTGGCATAAACTTAAACACCTGGGAGAAGACTGCACAAGACCAAGCCCTCTGGCGCGCCTCCAAACATCAGGGCACCCTGAGGTACGAGGCGACCAGGACTGCTGCTACTGAGCAGAAGCAGCTGGCCAGGAAAGAAGTGCCAGCAAACATCAAGTGCCAGCCATCAACTCCTGCCATCACTGCCCGAGAGTCTTTCGCGCAAGGATCGGCCTTGTCAGCCACTTGCGCACGCCTCTACCTGCTGTGACCCCCCAACCCCAGGATGACTGACTGGTCTTCGTCGAAACCGACGGACAAGAGAAGAGTGTGTGTTTATGTGTGTGCTTGTGCGTTATTGTGTGCGTGTATGTGTTCTCTCTGTGTGTATGTGTGCGTGTACGTGTGTATGTGAATGTGTATGTAAAGGAGGAGGGGGGAGGGGGAGGGGGAGGGAGGAAGAGGGGAAGGGGAGGGGAAGAAGGAGAGGAGGGGAGTAAAGAAGTGAGGGCGGGCACGTAAAAAGAGGAGGAGGAGGAGGGGAGGAAGATGGGAGGAAGAGGAAGGAAGAGGTAGGAGGAGGAAGGAGGAGGAGGAGGAGGAGGAGTAGGAGTAGGAGGAGGAAGGAGAGGAGGAGGATGGGTTGAAGGTGGAGGAGGAGGGAGAGGAGAGGAGGTAGGATAGGAGGAGGAGGAGGATGGAGGAGGAGGAGGTTGGCAGGATGGAGGAGGAGGGAGGAGGGGACAGCCGTGTCGGGATGTGAGGAGGAGGTGACAAGGAGGAGGCGAGAGGGAGGGATAAGGAGGGAGGAGGAGGAGGAGGAGCAGGAGCAGGAGCAGGAAAGCAGGAGCGGAGCAGGAGCAGGTAGACAGGAGCAGGAGTGAGATGGTGGTGGGTTGGTGGTGGTGGTTGGTTGCGGTGGCGCAGTGTGGCAAAGGCGATGGTTGTTGTGGTGCTGCTGCTATTGCTGCTGCTGCCAATGATAACGTTGATGACTGGCAGGCATTCCGTCCATTTCCCACGCGATAGTTGGGGTCAGGGCTGGATGAGCTGCCAGTGGGCGAGAAGACTGGGTTCGTCCTCCAGAGTCACTTCCTGGTGATGAGACTTTCTGTCAAACCTCTGAGGGGTCTTGATGTCACTCCTCAAGTACAGCTGTCATGGAAAGGCCAGTTTCTGCTCAAATGGACCTTATGAAAGTCAAATCTTCCACTTATTTGTTGGTGTATTTTGCTTAAAGTTATATCCAGATAAAATGCTGTCTGTGGTTTATTTGCATGTGTGAGTGTGTCTATCGGTCCATATTGTGCCTATTCATCCCACTATAGTACACTCAGTCATTTGGTCACTTGGTACCCAGTCACCTGGTCCTCATCCCACTCACCCCACCTCCAGCTCAACCACGTCCATTCACCCCACTCCCCTCCACCCACTCCACTCCACACCACCCACTCCACTCACATACTCTACTCACCTACTCCACTCACTCCACTCCACTACACCACACCACTCCACTCACTCACTCACTCACTCACTCACTCACTCACTCACTCACTCACTCACTCACTCACTCACTCACTCACTCACTCACTCACTCACTCACTCACTCACTCACTCACTCACTCACTTCACTCACTTCCAACTCACTCACTCACTCACTTCACTCACTCACTCACTCACTCACTCACTCACTCACTCACCTCACTCACTTCACTCACTCACTCACTCACTCACTTCACTCACTCACTCACTCACTCACTCACTCACTCACTCACTCACTCACTCACTCACTCACTCACTCACTCACTCACTCACTCACTCACTCACTCACTCACTCACTCACTCACTCACTCACTCACTCACTCACTCACTCACTCACTCACTCACATCACTCACTCACTCACTCACTCACTCACTCACTCACTCACTCACTCACTCACTCACTCACTCACTCACTCACTCACTCACTCACTCACTCACTCACTCATCTCACTCACTCACTCACTCACTCACTCACTCACTCACTCACTCACTCACTCACTCACTCACTCACTCACTCACTCACTCACTCACTCACTCACTCACTCACTCACTCACTCACTCACTCACTCACTCACTCACTCACTCACTCACTCACTCACTCACTCACTCACTCACTCACTCACTCACTCACTCACTCACTCACTCACTCACTCACTCACTCACTCACTCACTCACTCACTCACTCACTCACTCACTCACTCACTCACTCACTCACTCACTCACTCACTCACTCACTCACTCACTCGCTCACTCGCTCACTCACTCACTCACTCACTCACTCACACTCGCTCGCTCACTCACTCACTCACTCACTCTCTATTTTACAATCACACGACACACACATGTACAGACAAATGGAAGCAGAGTAGGAGGACGAGGAGGAGGACGAGAAGGAGGACGAGTGGAGGACGAGGAAAAGCTAGAACAGGAGGAGCAACGAGGAGAACAGGAGGAGGAGAAGGAGGCAGAGGAGGCGGAGGAACAAGAAATGGATTCATAGGAGGCGAAGGAGCAGGAGGAGGAGCATAAGGAGCATGAAGAGCAGGAGCAACAGGAGGAGCAGGAGGAGGAGGGGGAGGAGCAAGAGGAGCAGGAGAAGAAGGAGGAGGAGGAGGGGGAGAAAAGGAAGAGGAGGAGAAGGAGGAGGAGGAGCTAAGAGGCAGGAGCAGGAGCAGGATGCGCAGGAGCAGGAGCAGGAGGAGGAGCAGAAGTAGAATGCGGAGGAGCTGGAGGCGGATGTGGGAAGCAGAGTAAGGAGCAGAAGTCGCTGTGCTGCGGGGTTGGATAACAAGTCTTCAGTAGTGGTCCCAGAAGGTTCGGTTCGCTGAGTCATCTGCCCATCTGTGGTAGCCAAGCCTGTAACTTGTATCTGTTGAAGTGGCTGTGCTGCTGGGTTTCATACCAAGTCTTCAGAAGTGCTCCCAGAAGGTTCGGAGTCCTTGGGGGCAGGCCTGTCAGTCACTGCAGATGGTTGGAACTCCACATCTTAGAATATGTCAGGATCATTTGGGCAGATGCCAGACACTCTGAACCCGTTAATGATTTTAGTGGCCATGCATCACGAATCTGCCCTGAGAGGTCATAGATAGTCATGCACTTTTGGTCGTAACACAAGTGGGGCTGGTTGTAACATGTTACAACTAGCCCCTTCTGGTGTGTTACAACTAGCCCCATCCCACTGTTGATCACCGGCCGTAACCCAGCAGCCAACACAGGAAACGAGAAGCAGATTTTGATGGTATGATAACATTGATAAAGCAACAATCTTTCTTGAACCGTTTCTGGCAGTATTCTAAGCATTAGTGATTTAGAGATACAAGATAATCTTTACACATTGCAAAAAGTTACTCACCTGCCTGAATTTTGAACTCTTTGATCCCATTCACACATGCGTGGATTTCATCCCGCCATTTTTTCTTGGGAAATGGCCAATGGGTAAAGGACTGCAACTGTCTCAGTCTCAGCAGAAAACTTATAAACAGTGAGGAGTAATGTACCTTGTTACTTCCAACCCGTGTTACTTTTAACCCCGCTCTCCCCTACCGGTCAAAAGTCACAACAACCACCGACACCGACCATTTCAGCCTTCTTCATGATGCGTTAGAATCCTGCCGTTGTCGTGGTGGCACGTACAGTTCCAATATGTGGAAACAGTCGACATGGTTCGTTTATTTTGTTTTCATCTAGGTGAAATGTGTTCAATTTTCGTGGCTATTCAAGATGGAAGGCAGACTGGACAAATATGTATAAATAAAAGTGAAGATGCTCTTTTTCATTTTGCGACGTTCCATGCATTATTGGATGCCCAAACCGCACGGCGTTCCTCCCTGGTCTTCGGGCTCTCAACTCCCTGGGGAGCCTGCAGCCAGGCTGCGAGGTCACGCGCCAAAGTTAGATTTCACAATTTTCCAACTCAGCTTTCACAGGTACCCGGTTTACTTCTGGGTGGGCAGGAGTAATGCGAGTGACGCACCTTGCTCAAGGCTGCAACTCCAGGATCCGCGCAGGTTCGTACGCCTCACCTTCTAGCCTCAAGCGCCTGCAGGTCAAGCGCGCTAACCATAATTATTAACTAAGTGTGCTGAAGGTTCTCTTCCACAATGCAATTTTTGTGCGTTTTTGTTTTTATTTATAGTCTGTATGTGAACATCTTTCAACAACTGAACGCGACTTTGAAGTCGATTGCGGCACTGCCGCGCTAGGTCCTACCAAAGAACATAGCGTCACTCCGCGATTTTACGCAGGACGAGATTTAGCCGGCGGTTTGCGTGAGTTGCGTCCCTTGTTTTTGGTTGAATGGCAGGCGATATCAATGCTTGGAGCGATTATGCTCTAGCTACCGATTTTATGAAGTGTTGGGATGTTGACTTGCACATGTAAAACCTGTTTTTACAATCCCGAAAGGAGCAACACAGGCCACACCATCTACTCATGATCCAACACAAAGAACAAGTTCTTTCATCCAACCGAAAACAAGGGAAGTAAGTGTTGCGGAAGAATGTGAAGTAGACGTGCTTGCGAACGAACGTGGAAGAATGTGGAGGTGGTTTGTTCATGTAGCAAAGAACGTGTAGGATTGCTTGTGTTTGTAAGTGTAGATCGTCTATGAGAGAATGTGTAGCGTCAACACGTGCAAATGTATGATAGCGTCATCAGTGCCTGACGTCATTTGTTTTTCCGGTTGCTGTGCTTTTTGAATAATTCTTGGTTCAACGGTTTTTCTTGATGGATCTCGTTCTTGATGAGTTTGCTGTACGTTATTGCCAAGCCATGGAATAAAGATCTTCCTATAGAAAAAACTCCCGCCGAAGTCCTGCTTCTACTTTCCTGGCGCGAGCTGGGACGGACCGAAAGATAGAGACCACCTACCCGCAACATAAGCAAAAATTACTCAGTGACTGCGAAGTAAAAAATACCTGTGACGTAAGCAAAATCTCGTCCTGCTTTTTTTACTATACAAGATACAGGAGTGACGCTTCTTTATGTCTACGTTCTTTGGTCTTACCAAAGACCATTATTTTGGTCCTACACAACATTCGAAGAGCATTGCTATGATCGTGTTGATAGTCTTCCCATCAGAAAGAAGCTTTTAACATTTGTTTTGCGGCGCAAAATCTATCATCTTAGTTTCAGGTAGATGCATTCTACACCTGAAACAGGGCGGTTGTCTTGCGAACTCTTTTGGCAGCATGCCATCGGCGTATGCAGTGCACCGTCCTCCAGTGCGATTACTGCGCACGCGCACTGTGCAACGCTCGGCGTTCGAAGAGGCATACAACTAACCAGCAATTGCGTGCGATGGATCCCAAAGGTAACATACCATTTTTCAAAATCGTCAAAACTGTGCACCAGTAGCTGAAAGAAGCGTTTTCTTATCAAATAGTTTGTTAAATGGATATGGGCTTTGATGGTTGTACATTTTTTTCTTTCCGCTGTCGGAACTTCCAAGAAGGAAAGTAGACCGTTGTTGTGTACTACGATGATCGACTGCTTCCTCGCAGTGTTTTCTTGTCAAATCTTCTCTTGTCAGGCATGTTTTATAAGAAAGAGTACTATGTGTTGGTCTTTTTTAAGTATACAACTTAGTCATCGCTCTAAAGGCAGAAATCCTCCCGAGCGATTGGTCATGATGATGACAACAAAGGTTCTTCAAAGACGCCCATCGATCAGCCATTTGTCCACAGAATTTCGCTTCCATCGTTCTTGGACTATGTTTCTCATCTATGTCTCATTTACTGATTATTGTGTTTGTTCCTACGTGCTATATCAGAAGAGGACAGATTCTTTGAAAAAGTTCCTTATTCAATGCTCAAGGCATCAGGTGTGACAGATTGAGAGTGGCAATGACTGCGTGTTGAGGGGATCATTCAGCAACTCTATAGATCCTTATGCTGTATTTCAAATGATGTCCGAACAACTTCAACAAGTGTAGTGTGAAGATGTAAACGAAGCCGGTGGTAAGTTTCGAGCTGTGAGGGGCTCGAGGCTTGATGGTAGGAGGGCGCAGGTATGAGACAAGGTATAGCTGCTTTCCACAACTTTATTAGAACCCATGGTTACAGGTGCTCCTGGCTGGCCCGAGGCCTGATGATGATAATGGCCTGGATGAACCCAAGACCATGGTAGCAGTGCATGGTCTCTGTCGCCTTCGGCCTTGTGTGCCGTTCTCTCTTAACAAGTGGATGCACGGACCTCACAGGTGCCAGGGTGTGGATTGTTTCCCATATCCTAACCCCTGTTCCAGAGTTTGTGCTTTAATTTGGCAGAAAAGAGAGATTACTTAATTTAACTTACTTTGAAATTACTTCTTACAAATGTTGCCTCATTCAGTATAACAGAGTCTATTGAATGAATCATATGCCATTGCAAGTAGCTGTCTTACTTGATGGGAAAAATAGTAAAAATGTTGCAATTCAGATGCCACAGTTGTTCACTAGCCTGGGGTCACGCTAATCTAACAATATAGTGACTGACAGGGTAGCTCCACCGACTATCAGAGCACAGCAGAGGAGGGTCCCAGAGCAGCTGGTCAGCTTGCATTGCACACAGGGTGGGGGTTGGGGGTTGAAGAGAGGTCTGACACAGGATGGGGGGTGGGAAGAGACACAAGCAAGGATAATTGAATAGAGGGTGAACACAGTAGATGTACAATACACTTGGTGATAGATGCGCCTTATCACAGTAGTAACTGCTGACTCTTTTATTTCAACCACCACAAATTTGCAGAAAACCCCCCACATCAAACTTGTTTTATATCGGAAAACTTGATCAGAGGTCACAAATAAGAGCAATTCTGTTTTTGCCTCAGGTTTTATAGTTTCATGGTCTCTTGAGCCCAATGATAAAAAGAAATAGAACGCATGGACCATTGCAAAACCACCCTTCCATTTCCACCTTTTGATGGTGTAGGGCAATCCAACAAACTGCATGTAATACTATTCACCACAGTACATGGTTTCTATTTATTTCCTCTGATGTGTATATTGTTATGGCAGAAAGTGTTGTTTTCTTGACATAACGCTACAGAATCTGTTACAGAAAAGTGAAGAGCAATAGGCTTCAACTCATTTTACTGACATTTTCAGGAAAAATGAATGGAACCAACAAAAAAAGAAAAGCATGTTAATTTAGAGTAGAGGTGTATGTGTGTTTAATCGGTCCTGTTTTGTCTTGTTGACTTGAACTATTTTCAGTTTAGAAACAATTTGCTAAAATGCAGGGTATTAAGCCCCAAGTGCTACATTTTGAGTTGCTCTCATGGGCTCACATTTTTAAGACTAGTAATGGGTCAGGAAGTTTTAACTGTCAGCACTGGAAAATAATCAAACTCATCATTATGAACAAACTTCAATGACATTTTTTTAATGGAGGAATAATTATCATCACCAAAAAAAGCTGGTACCTCATCAATTCTCTGCAAAGATTTCTCTCCAAAGCAGTACAAAGTATGTGATGTTTAACACAAAAATCACAACACCAATGCATGAATTCAAATGTTAGTGAGGTCTAAGAAGCC
>JAWQFJ010018165.1:0-37969 GCA_034096865.1 Theodoxus fluviatilis
TGATTCAAATGAAAATGACTCTGCTGACTTCCCTAGCATAAGTAATTGTAGGATTTTTGACTCACATGCGAAGCAAAAGTGAGTCTATGACCTCACCCTTTTCGTCCGTCCAGACGTCCGTAACAAAATTTAACGTTGGATTTTTCTCGGAGACTATTAAGTCTATCAACACCCAATTTGGCATGATGGTGTATGATGACAAGGCGTAAAAAAACATACTTAGTGGCTTCAAGGTCAAGGTCGCAGGGGCCGTAAATGTTGTCTAAAAAACAGCCATTTTTCACATTTTCCCAATTTTCTCTGAAGTTTTTTAGATTAGATACCTGACCTATATATGGTATATAGGGCAAAGTAATCCCTATCTTTTGATACCAGTTTGATTGACCTTGCTTCAAGGTCAAGGTCACAGGAGGTCTTTATAGTTGGATTGTATACATATTTTGAAGTGACCTTGACCCTGAACTATGGAAGATAACTCTTCCAAACTTCATAACATTGTAGTACACATGTTATACTTTCATACTAGGTCACCCGTGTCGCCCGTCCGGGCGTCCGTCCGGGCATCCGGTCGTCCTGTAATCCTAAAAAAAACTTTAACGTTGGATTTTTCTCGGAGACTATTAAGTCTATCAACACCCAATTTGGCATGATGGTGTAGGATGACAAGGCGTACAAAAACATACATAGTGACTTGCCCTTGCTTCAAGATCAAGGTCACAGGAGCTCTTAAAAGTTGGATTGTATACATATTTTGAAGTGACCTTGGTCCTGAACTATGGAAGATAGCTCTTCCAAACTTCATAACATTGTAGTACACATGTTATACTTTCATACTAGGTCACCCATGTCGTCCGTCTGGGCGGCCGGGGGTCCGGGCGTCCTGTCGTCCGTAACAAACTTTAACGTTGGATTTTTCTCGGAGACTATTAGTCTATTAACACCCAATTTGGCGTGAAGGTATATGATGACAAGGCGTACAAAAACATACATAGGGACTTGACCTTGCTTCAAGGTCAAGGTCACAGGGGCCGTAAATGTAAAAAACACAGCAATTTTTCACATTTTCCCAATTTTCTCTGAAGGTTTTGAGATTGGATACCTATATATGGTATATAGGGCATAGTAATACCTATCTTTTGATACCAGTTTGATTGACCTTGCTTCAAGGTCAAGGTCACAGGAGCTCTTCAAAGTTGGATTGTATACATGTTTTAAAGTGACCTTGACCCTGAACTATGGAAGATAACTGTTTCAAACTTAATAATTCTGTGGGGCACATGTTATACTTTCATCATGAGACACATTTGGTCACATATCATCAAGGTCAAGGTCACTTTGACCCTTATGAAATGTGACCAAAATGGGGTAGTGAACCACTAAAAGTGACCATATCTCATGGTAGAAAGTGCCAATAAGCACCATTGTGCTTCCTATGTCTTGAATCAACAGCTTTGTGTTGCATGACCTTGGATGACCTTGACCTTGGGTCAAGGCCACATGTATTTTGGTAGGAAAAATGTGTTAAGCATTTCTTAGTGTATGATGTCATTGGTAGGTTTAGTTGTTTGACCTTGACCTTGAAGGTCACCTGAAGGTCAAGGTCATGTAAATGTCGTGGTCGTGTAAAGGTCAAGGTCAAGCATGTGAGTCGTATTGGCTTTGCCCTTCTTGTTTGTATTGTTTTAGTTTTACCCTAAAACATTTTCAGATCTATCTCCATTACTTGGAGACTCTATCTATGCACTTTTGCATTTTCATCAAAAGCTGTTGTATTCTTTAATACATAGAGCAGTGTAGGAAAACACAGTGAATTTGTTTGTTTTTTGTTGTTGTCTGTGTTCCAATATTTTTTAGCAGCTGAAAAAAACATTCTATGGCATTTTCATTAATTGTGCCATATAGGCCATCCATTTTTCTACTCACCCTCCAAAAATCTACTTCAAAGCTTGAATAGGTAATAAATGATGAATTTTTAAGTAAACATGGTGTTGAATTTGACCACACATAATAAAATTTGTGGCTCTGGGGTAAAGCAATGACGAAAATTGGCGGCGCTCTAAAGGTTAAGGGGGGATATGGCAGTGCCTATAGGGCTGGAGTAAAGCAGTTCTTTTCTAAATGCATAATTATTTTCAAATCAAAGGTACACATGTTGGGTATTAAAAACTGTGAAGATAAAAATTTTTAAACCTTCTGTTGCCATGGAAACCTTCCAAGATGGCCACCACATGCAATATATTTAAAAATACAAAACTCAAAAACTACAACTCATAACTACACCATTTTTATTATTCAGCAAGATACACATCAACTCAAACTTTTTACAGAAGGGCATCAATTTCTATGCAGTCTAACCAATTTTCTGAATTTGAGGTCCACTATCCCATAAGCTATGCCGTGAAAACCCTGTTTCCCAGACACATTTTAGACAATTACAACAAGAAGAATGGGAAAATATCAATATTCTTCTGTAAGAATGAAGGAAACATAAGAAAGAATAAGACCTGTAAATTGCAGGGCTGTATCATGCTTCCCTTTTTTTCCTTGTATTTTCAAATATAGCAAAAACCGTATTTTGAGAAATCAAGGAAAACAAGATTCAATGTCTTAGTATTCAATAATCAAACTTCCCCAGTCATATGGCATTGCTGGCCCCTCATTTTGAAACATATGAACAACCTCCACAGCTAATATCTAGACAAAATCTTTCCTGAAACTATTTATAAAAAATTACAGACACTATAAAACCGAGTTGGACAAAACGCAAAATAAATGCTTATCAGCACAATGACTGATTAGACTGAAGAAATCAACTGGATGAATAAATACAGCAGATTCATGCATGAAAATCTCAATATTATTCTGTAATAATGAAGGAAACATAAGAAAGAATAAGACCTGTAAATTTCAGGGCTGTATCATGTCCCCTTTTTGACTCACATGCGAAGCAAAAGTGAGTCTATGTACTGAGCCGTGTCGTCCGTCCGTCCGGGCGTCCGTCCGGGCGTCCAGGCGTCCGTCCGTAAAAAACTTAAACGTTGGATTTTTCTCGGAGACTATTAAGTCTATCAACACCAAATGTGGCATGATGGTGTATGATGACAAGGCCTCAAAAAACATACATAGTGACTTGACCTTGCTTCAAGGTCAAGGTCACAGGAGCCATAAATGTGGTCTCAAAAACAGTCATTTTTCACATTTTCCCAATTTTCTCCCACGTTATTGAGAATGGCGACCTTAGCTACAAGTGGTATATAGGTCAAAGCAAGCCCTATCTTTTGATACCAGTTTGGTTGACCTTGCTTCAAGGTCAAGGTCACAGGAACTCTTCAAAGTTGGATTGTATACATATTTTGAAGTGACCTTGACCCTGAACTATGGAAGAAAACTGTTTCAAACTTAATAATTATGTGGGGTACATGTTATACTTTCATCATGAGACACATTTGTTCACATATCATCAAGGTCAAGGTCACTTTGACCCTTATGAAATGTGACCAAAATGTGGTAGTGAACCACTAAAAGTGACTATATCTCATGGTAGAAAGTGCCAATAAGCACCATTGTGCTTCCTATGTCTTGAATTAACAGCTTTGTGTTGCATGACCTTGGATGACTGTGACTGACCTTCCACAATCTTCCACTTTAATTTTCTCAATTTGTAAAGTGTTCTTTCTTCTCTTGGTCTAGGGGTATATACGTGGAGGGTGTCACTAATTAATTCTCTCACACTCTCAACTCAAGGCTCGTATAGTTGACATGACACCATGAGCATTAATGATATTCTTTAATATGACTAGTTCATGACAAAAGAATAGAGAATACTATAAAAAGGCAAAATGGATTAAATCATCAATTAGGCTGGTCAGCCTACATAATCTTAAACTGAATGTAGAGGAATGCTTCCTCTAACCCCAACTACTTGACTGAAGAAAATAATGTCACTGTAGATAAATTATATCAGTTCAGTCTCTTATCTTTGTCAGTCTACTCTCAGACTGAACATAGAGGAATATGCTTCCTCTGAATGAACAACAGTACTTACGAGCGAGTCTTTTTCACGCTGACGTGCGACGCTATTTCGGGAGTGCGTCACTGATGAAATTCTATCCACAGAATTCTGGTCACTCAGACCATCACACACAATCTCTCTCACAAGGCTAATCCTTTGAGAGAGATTAAACAGGCCATAAACATTGGTTGTGTATCCACACACAACACTCGACACAAACACTTGCACAAATCACTCAGCCAGAATTTCCTCTTTGACTGAGGGAAGACGTCTTGAGACGAAAATGACAGCGGGATTCAATGAGGATCGTTCCTTCTTCAATCATCACTCAGATGATGGGGAATCAGTCTTGAAAGGATTTCTTCTCCCTGTACCTCGATCGACTACACGTACAGTTGCGTCGATTCGATCTGGCCTCGTACGAGTCGTAGTAGTACTAGTACAGCAGGCTGTGCGCGATCGCACATGGGGATACGGTACGTTCTTAGTACATGATTCTTGAGAGATTCTTTTTACGTGTTCTCCGCACACGGAGTGTGGCTTTTACTCTTTAGACATTCACGTCTCCACAACCCGCAGGTTACGCGCACACTGAATTTCCCCTCCCCGCACGTCGTCTGAAGAACCACAGCAAACTTACTCTTGATCAGCCCCAGCCAATCAAATCGTCAGGAGTAGCGTCCGTGTCCTGGTTACGCTGAAATGGGCGTTGAAGCCTATTGCGCCAAACTTTGGATTTTAAAATCACCCAGACGAATAGGCCAAAAGGGTCATTACCGCCAGACCTTATATTTTAAGCAACATTGGAAATAGAGCACAGAAAATGAGAACAACGGTCTGGCATCTCAAAACAGCCCAGACAATAGAGCAGAGGTCGAGCTGCGAGCCAGCCAGACGTCCAGCTTCCCACAGCCCAAAAATAGGACGCCAACTCGTCACCTAGGCGTTCTCCTTCGCCCTGTTAACGGTTTCTGCCGCTCCCTGCCAAACTCTCGCTTCTGGCATTTTAAACAACAGAAAAGTAGAACGCCAAACTTCACGTTCAAATAGTACAGAGAATATAGCATAAGATAGGTGTCTCAAAACAGCACAAAAATATAATACATTGGGTAGGACCGTCACAATGACCTTGACCTTGGGTCAAGGTCACATGTATTTTGGTAGGAAAAATGTGTAAAGCATTTCTTTGTGTATGTGACTGACCTTCCTTCCCTCCACTTAATTTTACTCAATTTGTAAATTCTTCTTTCTTTTCTTGGTCTAGGGGTATATACGTGGAGGGTGTCACTAATTAATTCTCTCACACTCTCAACTCAAGGCTCGTATAGTTGACATGACACCATGAGCATTAATGATATTCTTTAATATGACTAGTTCATGACAAAAGAAACGAGAATACTATAAAAAGGGAAAATGGATTAAATCAATTAGGCTGGTCAGCCTACATAATCTTAAACTGAACGTAGAGGAATGCTTCCTCTAACCCCAACTACTTGACTGAAGAAAATAATGTCACTGTAGATGAATTATATCAGTTCAGTCTCTTATCTTTGTCAGTCTACTCTCAGACTGAACATAGAGGAATATGCTTCCTCTGAATGAACAACAGTACTTACGAGCGAGTCTTTTTCACGCTGACGTGCGACGCTATTTCGGGAGTGCGTCACTGATGAAATTCTATCCACAGAATTCTGGTCACTCAGACCATCACACACAATCTCTCTCACAAGGCTAATCCTTTGAGAGAGATTAAACAGGCCATAAACATTGGTTGTGTATCCACACACAACACTCGACACAAACACTTGCACAAATCACTCAGCCAGAATTTCCTCTTTGACTGAGGGAAGACGTCTTGAGACGAAAATGACAGCGGGATTCAATGAGGATCGTTCCTTCTTCAATCATCACTCAGATGATGGGGAATCAGTCTTGAAAGGATTTCTTCTCCCTGTACCTCGATCGACTACACGTACAGTTGCGTCGATTCGATCTGGCCTCGTACGAGTCGTAGTAGTACTAGTACAGCAGGCTGTGCGCGATCGCACATGGGGATACGGTACGTTCTTAGTACATGATTCTTGAGAGATTCTTTTTACGTGTTCTCCGCACACGGAGTGTGGCTTTTACTCTTTAGACATTCACGTCTCCACAACCCGCAGGTTACGCGCACACTGAATAACTCGCTCGCTCGCCGTGTAAATGAACCACAACACAACCCAGCCTCAGCCAATCAGATCGTCAAGAGTAACGTCCGTGTCCTGGTTACGCTGAAATGGGCGTTGAAGCCTATTGCGCCAAACTTTGGATTTCAAAATCACCCAGACGAATAGGCCAAAAGGGTCATTACCGCCAGACCTTATATTTTAAGCAACATTGGAAATAGAGCACAGAAAATGAGAACAACGGTCTGGCATCTCAAAACAGCCCAGACAATAGAGCAGAGGTCGAGCTGCGAGCCAGCCAGACGTCCAGCTTCCCACAGCCCAAAAATAGGACGCCAACTCGTCACCTAGGCGTTCTCCTTCGCCCTGTTAACCGTTTCTGCCGCTCCCTGCCAAACTCTCGCTTCTGGCATTTTAAACAACAGAAAAGTAGAACGCCAAACTTCACGTTCAAATAGTACAGAGAATATAGCGTAAGATAAGTGTCTCGAAACAGCACAAAAATATAATACATTGGGTAGGACCGTCACAGTGTATGATGTCATTGGTAGGTTTAGTTGTTTGACCTTGACCTTGAAGGTCACGGTCATATAAAGGTCAAGGTCAAGCATGTGAGTCGTATGGGCTTTGCCCTTCTTGTTTCCCTTGTATTTTCAAATATAGCAAAAACCGTATTTTGAGAAATCAAGGGAAAAAGATTCAATGTCCTAGTATTCAATAATCAAACTTCTCCAGTCATATGGCATTGCTGGCCCCTCATTATGAAACTTGAACAACCTCCACAGCTAATATCTAGACAAAATCTTTCCTGAAACTATTTATAAAAAATTACAGACACTTCAAAACCGAGTTGGACAAAATGCAAAATAAATGCTTATCAGCACAATGACTCTTTCGTGCCAGGTCCCATCATAAGATACACTAATGTCTATGATGGGAATCTCTCCTCCACCAAGGCTCTCCTGAAGGTCTGCATCAGTTGCTGAGTAGGCCTCTCTGACAGCAGCAGCAGCACGCTCCAGGACCTCTGCACCCTTCTGAACTTCAACTTCTGAAAATTGCAAGACATGGACTAAATATATGATCATATTCATAAATACTAACTGAAAACAAAGCTTAGATGACTGCAATAATCAATTCATAGGAAGCAGTATTCATGGATTTAGAATCATGTCAGAACGCGACAAAATACCAATAATTATACACAGATCAATGTAAGGAATTTAATTGAGCAAGATGATTGTTTTTCTTACCTGTCAGTAGCCGGTCGTGGCGCTGGAAGGTCTTCTTGTGCATTCCTGGCAATCCGAAGATGGTGCTGAATTTCTCTAGAACCCGATGGCCTGTCCCAACCTCATGACTAAACAGAGTCATCAGTCTGTTGACTTCAAATGCCACGTTCTTCTTTGTGGACCCTCCCACTCTTGGAGAACTCAGTTCATCGGCTCTGAAGCCGCATTTGTGACACAGGAGCTCCAATTTAGTGGAAAATCCTTGATTTCCACCTTCACAGATGCCTACTTCCAGTTCATTTTCAAAACATTCTGGGCAAGGAACTTGTGCCAGCAGTTTCGTCAACTGATCCACGTGGGAAATCAGCCACTTCTGAGACTGAGCATCTCCACAGGCAGTGTCTGCACTTCTGCTTGCTGCTATGTCCAATTTCTTCCGAGATGCAGAAACCGAAGTTGATTCACTAATTCCAGCTTGGGAAGTGGATGGAAACGGTTCTTGAGTTGCACAATCAGTCGACGAAGTGGATGGGACTGGAGAATCTGTTGTTGACATCGGTGCAGGAGGTGAAATAACTGATTGCTCGTGCCGTGGAGAATCAGTTGACATCGGTGCAGGAGTCGAAATAACCGATCGATCGTGCCGCGGAGAATCCGTTGACATCGGTGCAGGAGGTAGATCCTGCCGTTTTGCAGCCCTGGCAGCTTCTAACTGCCTGCTTCTAACTAGTTTTCCTTTCCTCGGCATTTGGCTTCTTCAGTGCACCAAAATCACAATAATAATACACGCGAAGAGTTACGAGTAGATTCTGCGATCAACCTGAGGCGCCATGTTGTCGTCATGCAGTGGAGAATTGTGGGAGGAATCCTAAGCTTCTGATTGGCCCACGTGACCATTTCCTTTGTTCTCCCGCAAAATAGGCTCTCCTATTGAGGTCAACCACTCTATGATGAGTTAGTATAGAGGAGTTCTCTCCCTTGCAGCATTCTCCTAATGGAAAGAGCTACAAAATGATACCAAACATGTTGGCATTCAAGCTTCGATCGTGTATGTTGTCAAGTGGAAAACAATGACACCGTCAGCCCCAAAAAGCAAAGAAACAATTTATTTCGGTGACAGGTAGTGTACATTTTAATATTTTATAAATATTTTCGAGCACATTTCACACTTATAAAGACCGGCGCTGGTTAGTAGGATGGTTATGCAACTCAAATCTGCAATAATCCCAACATCGACGAAAATCAAGAAAATAGTGAGTTTGCACTGCCGTATCCCCCCTTAAAATCATTATTCTATGGCTTTATGTCTGTCCTTGATGTTCAAGTGGTGTAGTTGAAATGCAGGAGGAAACATTGTCAGTGTTTCTACCCCACCCTGTGCCATCCCATTCCTCCCCTCACTTCACCTGCATCTCCTCCACCCCCGCATCTCCTCCACCCCCGCATCTCCTCCACCCCCGCATCTCCTCCACCCCCACATCTCCTCCACCCCCACATCTCCTCCACCCCCGCATCTCCTCCACCCCCGCATCTCCTCCAACCCCGCATCTCCTCCACCCCCACATCTCCTCCACCCCCACATCTCCTCCACCCCCACATCTCCTCCACCCCCGCATCTCCTCCACCCCCACATCTCCTCCACCCCCACATCTCCTCCACCCCCACATCTCCTCCACCCCCGCATCTCCTCCACCCCCGCATCTCCTCCACCCCCACATCTCCTCCACCCCCGCATCTCCTCCACCCCCACATCTCCTCCAACCCCGCATCTCCTCCACCCCCACATCTCCTCCACCCCCACATCTCCTCCACCCCCACATCTCCTCCACCCCCGCATCTCCTCCACCCCCACATCTCCTCCACCCCCACATCTCCACCCCCACATCTCCTCCACCCCCGCATCTCCTCCACCCCCGCATCTCCTCCACCCCCGCATCTCCTCCAACCCCACATCTCCTCCACCCCCACATCTCCTCCACCCCCACATCCCCTCCACCCCCACATCCCCTCCACCCCCACATCCCCTCCACCCCCACATCTCCTCCACCCCCACATCTCCTCCACCCCCACATCTCCTCCACCCCCGCATCTCCTCCACCCCCGCATCTCCTCCACCCCACATCTCCTCTTCAACCTCATCACAGAGTATGTCGGCTGTTGTGTCAACAGTGCAAAACTGGTTTGGTTTGGTTGGGCTTGGTTTGGTTTAGTTCTCTCTTTAATCTGGTTTCAGGAGAGAAAGAAAACTCAAGAGGCTCATGCAGCAGCCACAGAACAAATCTCTGAGTTGGAGGGAGAACTGGCATCCAACATTTCCAGTATCACTTCTGTTGATGAGAAGCTGGTGGCTGAGCTGGAGGTGTGCAGGGCAGAGCTTCAGGCAGCCTTGGCCAAGAATGACCGCCTGGAGCAGGAACTGCTGGAGATGGGGAAGCAGGGCAGCCCTGGTGTCCCTGCTGAGCTTCAGGAGGAGCTGGGGCAGTGCCAAGCAGATGTGGCGGTTGGTGTCACTGGTGGCAGAAAGGTGGAAGATCAGGATGGCTCTGAGCCTACCAATTCAGAATTGGCACAGAAGTCTGCATTGAGGGCACAGTTAGCAACGTCTGAGGAGCAGTCCTTCCAGATTGAGAAGTCGACCCGAGAACTGGAGAAATCCCACTGTCAGCTGGCAGCAGCCATGGAAAGAATCTCTGAGCTGGAGGGAGAACTAGCATCCAGGATACCAAGTATTAATGATGATGAGAAGCTGGTGGCTGAGCTGGAGATGTGCAGGGCAGAGCTTCAGGCAGCCTTGGCCAAGAACGACCATCTGGAGCAGGAACTGCTGGAGATGGGGAAGCAGGGCAGCCCTGGTGTCCCTGCTGAGCTTCAGGAGGAACTAGAGCTGTGCCAAGCAGATGTCACAGGTGGCAGTAAGGTGGAGGATCAAGATGACTCTGAGACTCTCGTTTTTGAATCGGCACAGGAGGCTGGACTTGCTGTATCAGACGAGGAGTATTGCCAGATCCAGAAGTTGACCCAAGAACTGGAGGAGTCCCACTGTCAGCTTGCAGCAGCCATGGGAAGAATCTCCCAACTGGAGGGAGAGCTGGCATCCAAGATTCTTAGAACTGATGAGAAGCTGATGGCTGAGCAGGAGCAGTGTCAAGCTGAATTGGCCATTGCTGACGCTGATGGCAGAAAGGCAGAAGATCAGGATGGCTCTGAGCCTCCCAGTTCTGGATTGGCACAGGAGTTGGTGTCTAAGGCACAGCAAGCCGTACCTGACAAGGAGTCTTCACATATCCAGAAGTTGACCCTAGAGCTGGAGAAATCACACTGTCAGCTGGTAACAGCCACACAACGAATTTCTGAGCTGGAGGGAGAACTGGCCTTAAGGATTCCCAACATTCCCAGTATTGCTTCTGCTGATGAGAAGCTGGTGGCTGAGCTGGAGTTGTGCAGGGCAGAGCTTCAGGCAGCCTTGACCAAGAACGACCACCTGGAGCAGGAACGTTTGGAAATGGGGAAGCAAGACAGCCCTGATGTCCAAGCCCTCTTATCCCAGCAGGAGCGGCAGGTAAGCCTGACTCCTTGGGTACTAGTAAATGACTGGATATGAAATGCCATAAAATTGTTTTGTATCAATGTTTCCTTTTGCTTTTTAGAGGGCCTGTAGATCACAATATTTTGCTTTCAAGTTGCTCTGCTTGTGATTCCTTGTGAGTTTGGTGGTGAGGCCAGGAAATTTTCCATATTTGGATCTTGGGAGCCTTGCTGGGGGGGGGGGGGGGGGGCAGGTCTGATAATGAACAAAATGCCACCCATCATTTGGCAGAGCAACATTTTCCTTACTCTTGTCAGTTTTTAATTTCAAAATAGTCTTTCATCTTGTGACTACTGCAATGTTGAGTTTCCTTAGGATCAGAGAGTTCCACAATGAATCATGCGTAGCATGATTGAGAGTGGGTGCATCTCTAATAACATGTTGCTGTAAGGAAGTGTTTGCATTTGATGGGACTGGTGCCTTTGACTTGCCCTGGCATCAGTTGAAATAACTGTTTCTGAGTATTGCACTTCTACCTTGCTTCTTACCTCCTTTCATTCCTTCCTTCATTCCTGCATTCCTTCATTCCTTCCTTCCTTCCCCCCTGTGGGTTGGGAGTAAGAGTACACCCATCACATCACCCTGCCATTCATAAGAGGGGAATAACTAGTACAATCATGACTTTACCTGCTCATAATCCAGTCAACTCAAGTGATTCAAAATCGATGGCCTTACATTACTTAAAAAGGCTGATAGGCCATAAAACTCCATTCATCATTATCATCATCCATCCTTTCCTTCAGCTTCAGAAGCTGGCTGCAGAGAAGCACCAGATCAGGAAGCAGCTGTCTCAGCTGGGAGAGCGACTGGAGCTGCTGACTCCACACTGCGACGTCCTCACCGCTGCTGTGGAGGCTTTGACCAAGGTAAGGCTTGATGTCTGTGTCCAGGTGGTTAGCATGCTTGGCCTGCAGTCACTTGTGGCTCAGTTCAAAGCTGTGCAGTTCCCAGAGTTGCATCCTGGAGCAAGGTGCTTAGGTCATAAGATCCTGTACCGCCCATTACCGCCCACCCTGCTCAATCCTGTACTGCCCACCCTGCTCAATCCTGTACTGCCCACCCTGCTCAATCCTGTACTGCCCACCCTGCTCCATCCTGAACTGCCCACCCTGCTCAATCCTGTACTGCCCACCCTGCTCAATCCTGTACTGCCCACCCTGTTTCAATCCTGTACCGCCCATTACCGCCCACCCTGCTCAATCCTGTACTGCCCACCCTGCTCAATCCTCTACTGCCCACCCTGCTCAATCCTCTACTGCCCACCCTGCTCAATCCTGTACCGCCCATTACCGCCCACCCTGCTCAATCCTGTACCACCCATTACCATCCACCCTGCTCAATCCTGTACTGCCCACCCTGCTCAATCCTGTACTGCCCACCCTACTCAATCCTGTACCGCCCATTACCGCCCACCCTGCTCAATCCTGTACTGCCCACCCTGCTCAATCCTGTACCGCCCATTACCGCCCACCGTATTCAATCCCAGACCTGTTTACCTTAAGTTGTGCACAATAGGGAGATGGCGACTCAAAAATCGGGAGATTTCAATAAAAAGCGGGAGATTTTTATTTTTAGATATGTGTACCATCCCAGGTCACGAACTGCATAACAATTGAATAAAAATCAGCTGAAAGTGGAATAAAAAAACTCAGAAATCAGCTGAAACGCTGATAAGTCTCATCTCTGATCAGGGAGGCGAAAAGTCAAATTCTCTCTCTCTCCCGCGCACGCGCTTTCTCTCTTCTCTCTCTCTCGCGCGCGCGCTCTCTTTCTCTCGCTCTCTCTCGCGTGCGCTTCTCTATCTCTCTCTCGCGCGCGCGCAAGTTCTCTCTCTCGCGCGCGCGCACACAAGTTCTCTCTCTCTCTCTCTCTCTCTCATTCTTGCCTCCGTGGCTCACGTTGATGTCTTTTTTGCAGAACGTGCAAAACGCGTGTGATTTCGATTTCGACGATGGGCGAAATGCCGGGAATTCCGATTTCCACTCAGCCTTCCACTTTACGCTGTACTTTGCTCTCTTTCTCCTTCTGACAAGAGTGGACTTTCTGTTCTCATCCTCTGTGTCACGCTCACTGTCGGATTCAGAATCGGTTTCGCGAGTCTTTCTCTTTGACTTTTCAATGGACGCCATCATCATTGAGATCGGTCAAGCAAAATGGCGGCTATTCCAGGTTGTAAACTGGCTCTCGATTGGACGAAGGTCCTGACTCAACTAATCAAAACAATTGTACTGCAGATCTGCGGAATGACCTTCAGTGGCGCGGTAGAAAGTTCGGATCGTCATGTAAATGCTTCGGAAACAAAATAAACCTTTCAAAATTTGTCATTTTCGGGAGATCGGTGGAAAAAAAATCGGGAGATTTACGAAGCTAGCGGGAGGTCGGGAGATAGGGTCTGAAATCGGGAGTCTCCCGCTAAAATCGGGAGAGTAAACAGGTCTGCAATCCTGTACTGCCCACCCTGCTCAATCCTGTACTGCCCACTCTGCTCAATCCTGTACTGCCCACCCTGCTCAATCCTGTACTGCCTACCCTGCTCAATCCTGTACCGCCCATTACCACCCACCCTGCTCAATCCTGTACTGCCCACCCTGCTCAATCCTGTACTGCCCACCCTGCTCAATCCTGCACTGCCCACCATGCGTATTCATGTGAATGAGAGCATGCAGACCTGTGTGATGCTCAATGGTAAAACTTTGGCTATTTTTTGCAGGAGAAAACTGAACTGCAGGCACGGATAGATGAACTGGAGGCAGAGCAGGCAAGGAAGTCCCAATCCATTGAAAACGAAACACTGAAGAAAGATCTTTCAAGCAGTGAAACTCAAACGGAACCAACTGGGAACACTGAAAAACTGGAAATGAAACTGGCAGAAGGCAAGGCAGAGATAGCCAGACTGTCTGGAGAGTTGGAGGGAAAGGTGGCAGAACTGGAAGAGGTCAAATCATTCCTGAAAGGAGAGGACCTGGAGATTGACCGACTGACCAAGGAAGGAGAGGCACTACAGGCAGAGATTGACAGACTCCGAGGAGCTCTGAAGACCAGTGAGGAGAACCTTAAGAAAAGCCAGGAGGAACTGAAGGAGAGCCAGACTCATGTCAGGGAGCTGGAGGCTAAGGTTGACTCAAGGCAAACTTGCCATGCTGAGTCAGGCACGTCTGATGTAAGGGACTTGAAGAATGTCCCAGAACGGACCCAGAACCAGATGGCAGAGCTGATTCTCACTGTGGAGGAGAAAACTAACCGGCAGAGGGAACTGGAAGATGCACTGAAGGACACCCACAGCCAAAGGGATCAACTGGAAAGCACTGTGAGGGAGAGCCAAAATCGCCTAGAGGAACTGGGAAGGGGGTTGGAAGAGACACGCAGCCGGTGTGCGGACCTGGAGAGGGGCCAGAGGGAGCAAGAGGATCTCCAGAATAGGCTTGAGGAAAGCATTAGGAAACATGAGAAGCTTGAATGCAGGCTTAGGTCAAGTCAGGATGAGGTGGAAGAACTGCTGAGCAGGCTGGCAGAGTATCACAGTCGGCAGAATGAATTTGAGGCCAGATCCAAAGAGAGCAAGGTGGAACGTGGGTTGGAAATGATAACCACAGAACAACCAGCCCTGCCGGAAGAGCAGGAAGAGGAAGGCCACAGTCAGACGAGGGGGCTGGAGGTAAGGCTCAGGCAGACCCAAGAGGAGCTGCAACAGCTTAAAGACAAGTTGATAGAAAGCCACAGTCAGCAAGACCAACTGGAAGCCAGACTGAGAGAGAGCCAGGAAGAACTTGAACACAAGAGAACTGTCCATGAAGAAAACTTGCAAAGGCGGGTGGAGCTTGAAGTCCAGCTGAGAGAGAGCCATGAGGAACAAGGCAAGCTGAAGGCAGATCTGCAGGAGAGCCAACTCGGGCAGGAGGAGCTGGAGCAGGAGCTGGAGCAAAGCCAGACGGAGCTTGCCCAGCTGAAGAACTTTGTGGAGGCAAAGAAGGCAGACATCAAGGCCAGGTTGGATGCCCTGAAGCAGGTAAGTGACCCACCGTAAGGGTGCTCGTGATGCGCTGTCTTCTGTAGCCTCCACTTGATGAAAGTCGGGAATCTGCAGTCATGTCATCTTTCCTGGAATCCTGAGTACAAGTGGGTCATGTAGTAACCCTGCATGCATCTGCTAGAGTACTCTGCTTTCTGGTCATTTTGCTGATAAAACCAACATGGGGTAAAGTTCTAGGCCTTATTAAAACAAAGACAAGTGAAAGTGAAGATAATGGGATACAAGATGACACAAACTTATCTGTCACTTCAACCATTGTCTCCATTTTGACTTGTCTTCATCTTTATACGCAAAAACAAAAAGTTGTGATTATGGTGTGCCGACTGACCCTTTTTCCCTGCCAACCCTAAACCTTTGTTTTTTCAATCATGCAAAAAACGTGTGTGTGTGTGTGCGCGCACGTGTGTATAAATTGATGGTAATAAATGAACTGCATGCTGTCCCATCTTCCCTGCTCTATGCGCACTCAGGGAATCCACTACTTAAGTTTTAAAAAGCCTTTTCAGTGAAAGAAAGTTAAGTTTATGTTCAGTCCGGCCTCCTCTTAAAAAAAATGATGAAAAAATAGTTCAGGCCAGCCTAACACACACACACACACGCGCACACACACACACACACACACACACACACACACACACACACACACACACCTTTTTTTTCTCAAGAACTTTACTT
Organism: Theodoxus fluviatilis; assembly: GCA_034096865.1. NCBI lineage: Eukaryota > Metazoa > Mollusca > Gastropoda > Cycloneritida > Neritidae > Theodoxus > Theodoxus fluviatilis. Next base: position 15,701 of record JAWQFJ010018165.1, read on the forward strand.
TATGGTCATTGTTTTATCAAGCACTTAAGTCAATAGAGAGCCATCTTGTTTTCAACCATTTCAGAACTTTGGGAAGGGTACTGATATAGCACCAAACTGGGAAGACAAACTTCTGTTGATCATCATCACTACAACTGGTGATGCTATTGTGGTAGCAGAAGCCTGAATCAAAGTGTTTTTCTTTTTTTCTTTTGTTCTTGAACACTCCCGATCAACAGACATTAGTGCCTAGTGGTCTCATTTACAGCAAAACACACCTTCAAAAAAGAATTCACTGATTCCTCATAATGCCAAGAGGGTCTTCATAATATCATCACTGCATTTTAATTCTACAAATAACAGTATTCTTCCACAGCGTGTGAATGAGCAGTTTTGGCTATTCATCAATAAGTTCCCCCAAAATGCAAACTCCTTGTCGTGGCCCCCTTCCTAATCTCCCTTTTAGAACATTTGAAAATCTGCCAAATTGAAAATCAGTGCATGACTGTCTTTTCCTAATTGATCATCAATGTAAATTATCAGCACATTAATAAATAATTCTGGACCTCATTGCAGGAGTTGGAAAGCAAACAAGAGGTTCTGGAGGAGTATACGGAGGAAAACGCACAGCTGCGAGACAAGCTGGAGGAGCAGGAAGACCTAACAGAGAGCATGGCAGGACTCCAGCAAGAGCTGGGTATGGCACAGGACGCGTTGGTCAGACATCTGGAAGAGCTTGTGGAGACAAGACAGCAGCTAGAGAGTGCAAGCAAAGAGACAGAATTTATGCGAGAGAGGTGCATTTGCCTAGAGCAGAGGTTGGCCGAGTCTGAGGAGCTTTGCAAGCAGCTGTCATCAGACAAGTCAAACTCCCTGGAAGGTGTGGCTGAAACCCTGCAGCTGTTGGAGGAAGTGAAGAGGGAGGCAGAAGCCCTGAGGAGGAAGTGTCAGCAGCTTGAAGAGGAGCTGGCCACCTCAGACAATGCCAAAGACCTGTTGGGGAGGAAGCTGCTGGAGCAAGAAGGTGCCAGCAGGCAGCAGGTGGAGAATGCCAACAAAGAGGCAGAGAGCCTCAGGGAACAATGTGAGAGTCTAGAGCAGCAACTAGCTGCCTCCAAGAGTGCCAGTGAGAGGCTTCTAGCAGACCTGGTTGCCTCTGAAAAACTCCTGCAGGAGCTGACAGATACCCGGCAGCAGCTGAACCATGTTGAGCAGCAGCTGGATGAAGTCAACAGGGAGGCAGAAAGCTTGAGGGAAAAATGCCAGCTGCTGCAGCAAGAGCTAGCTGAAGCCAGAAAAGCCAGTGAGCAGCTCACATCTGACAGGTTGGAGAGGTGCAGGCAGGAGGAGACAGAAGCCCAAAGGAAGCTGGAGGAGGTCAGCAGGGAGGCAGAAAGCCTGAGGGAAAAATGCCAGCTGCTGCAGCAAGAGCTAGCTGAAGCCAGAAAAGCCAGTGAGCAGCTCACATCTGGCAGGTTGGAGAGGTGCAGGCAGGAGGAGACAGAAGCCCAAAGGAAGCTGGAGGAGGTCAGCAGGGAGGCAGAAAGCCTGAGGGAAAAATGCCTGCTGCTGCAGCAAGAGCTAGTAGACACCAGAAAAGTCAGTGAGGGACTCACGTCTGACAGGTCAGAGAGAGGCAGGCAGGAGGAGACAGAAGCCCAAAGGAAGCTGGAGGAGGTCAACAGGGAGGCAGAAAGCCTGAGGGAAAAATGCCAGCTGCTGCAGCAAGAGCTAGCTGAAGCCAGAAAAGCCAGTGAGCAGCTCACATCTGATAGGTTGGAGAGGTGCAGGCAGGAGAAGACAGAAGCCCAAAGGAAGCTGGAGGAGGTCAGCAGGGAGGCAGAAAGCCTGAGGGAAAAATGCCTGCTGCTGCAGCAAGAGCTAGTAGACACCAGAAAAGTCAGTGAGGGACTCACGTCTGACAGGTCAGAGAGAGGCAGGCAGGAGACAGAGGCCCAAAAGAAGCTGGAGGAGGTCAGCAGGGAGGCAGAGAGCCTGAGAGAGCAGTCCCAGCAACTGCAGCAAGAGCTGACTGACTCCAGAAAAGCTAACGAGGAGCTTGCGTCAGAGCTGTCCTCAGCCAAAGCATCCCAGCAGATTATTTACAAGAACTTGGACCTTGAAGTGAGTACCATGTGGAACAGTTTGAATCCTCAGATTCCCTGTCACCTGAATTCTTAGATTTTTTTCCATTTCTGTTTAGAAATCTTTTGTTTTTTATAGTTATATGAATGAAAAGCAAACATTTTGCTGAGATTTGTAACACTGGTAAATTTATATAATTTCTCTACTTTTGTTAAACATGCAATGGAGTATGATTTCAGTTTTGGCATTGGAAGACAAGCCCCTCTGGATTACCCACCCATTTCTGGTTAAAGTCTGTAGTATGAATGCATCTTCAGTGGAGAACAGTGCCCGCAGTCCCAGAGTTTCACTCAGTCACAAGACTGTTTTGGTTCTTGTTGTCTTCACAATCAATTGTTTGGTGGATAACCCTGTGTTTTCTCTCTCTGTTACAACATAGGACTTGTCCCATGACCAGCTGAAGCAGGAAGCAGTTCAGCTCAACTATGTATGTATGACTATGAGGGAATGTTCCTATATGTCTTTCCTGGGGGCTCCGGTTTGCTTTGTCAATCATTTGCTTCCAAGCCAGACTTTCTCCAGTGCTAGCTTCACTTACACTGGTAGCATGTTGGGCATTTATGTACACACACAAGCACACACACATGCACATATGCAAGCATGCACACATACACGCACATGCATGGACACACATAAACACATGCACACATACACTACACACATATGCACACATGCACAATTGCATGCATGCATATTCATTCATGCATTCATTCATGCATGTACACACAAATATACTCACGTACATACATGCATGCACAGTCACATATGCATGCACGCACAGACACACACATGCATGCACAGAAACACACACACACTCTCACACACATTCTTACACACAAATGTGCACAGTTTCAACGTGGCCTACCAACCCCCCCCCCCCCCCCCCCCCCAATGTTACCTAATCCACAACTCTCTCTTTTTTTTCTTCCTAACTCAGCAAAGAAACATATCAAAAGGGACCTGTTTACACTCCCTTTTCAAGTTGCCCCATTATCTCCCCAGCAAGGGGTCACTGGCCTCAGGTGAACATTGAACTACACAGAAAGCAACATCTTTTTATGATCTTTTTTTTTTTTTTTTTTTTTTTTTTTTGGGGGGGGGGGGGGGGGGGGGGGGTTGCTCTGTGGCTGAGTGGCAGATGTGCTTGACTTGCAGTGAAGGGGTGCAGCATTCAAAGCTGTGTGGATTCGAGAGTTGCCTCCCTTAACTGGCATTTATTCTCCCCACTGAGGAGTAAACCAGACACCAGTGAGGGTGGTCCCGGCATATGCTGCGAGGATGTGACTGGACCAAACCTGCTAGTTGAGACATAATTATGCTGCAGGTTATGAGGGGGTGGAGATCCTGCAATGTGCTTTCCAAAAATTACCCCAAAATTCAGCATTATTATTTTCGTTAAACAATTACATGGATTTGTTCTTTGTTTAGTTGTGAGTACTACTGTATAGCTTTTGCTGTATTTTGTTTGATAGTTAGGAAGGCATGTGCAGAAGAAAAGGGTAAATGTCTCATCCATGAAGTGCCTGCAGACAAAACTGTCCCAATTATGACGCCAGGATAAGGGTTGAACCCATTCTAGTCCACTAGAGACTTTGCCTGCTGATGAAAGAGTCTCTAGCATAGTTCATATCACGTGATGGAAGGTTTCCGTCCAAAATAATCAAATAGAGGTCACATGAGAGGCTTGTGAGATAGCCCTCTGCTCCCTGACATACGCCATTAAAGTAGTTCTGAGATGATTTAACAAAAAAACTCATAATTTACGCTTGTTGAGGCAATAGACAAGCGTTTATTAAATACAATTAAATGTTTGTGTTGAAATGGAAACAAGTTTTGACATCAGAATGATTTCTGTAAAAAATGGGGAAAAATAGTATCCGGAGTGAACTATTTTTGGCGCAATGCTGTAATGCGAAGGGTCAAGTCTATTACGCATTCATTGTGAACTGCGCCAGAGCCACTACTGACTCGGGTTCACAGAGTGAGTTAAACCCCATGTGCAGGCATGAGCCAGCACTAGTTTTGAACACTCCCCAGAGAGTGAAGTTGTTGCTAGTACCTGTCGGCGTGAGTCTCATTGTCGTTGACTATGTTTCATCAAGATCCAGTAACAGATTGATCAAGTGGCTCAATGACGGGGGAGTAAAAAGTTAAGTGGTTTGAGACCCCGATTTGGGTGATAAGTCTTTACATAGTGACTGGACCTGTTGGCAGTAGCGTGAGGTGAAAAGGTGCCATAAGTTCATTCCCTGCTTTGGATGATTTTACCTCCATTTTCCATCCTTGTGATCATGTCTCTTCCAGCTGATCAAGGCCAAATCCAGAGTTCAAGAGCTGGAGAAAAAGCTGGCGAAAATGTCAAATAGAAACTTGTTGCTCTGTGTGAGTATCTTGTAAAATGTCTATGTAACTTCAGCGTTTCCACTCAGCAATTTCCTGACCCTTTGATCCTGACCCACTAATTTTCCCTAAGTGGGTTGAGGGTAAGAACAAACCCTCCATATATCTTTTTCATCCTCAAAAGGTGATTGCCGGGGAATTAGTCTGACCAACTCCATTAATTTGGGTAGTCATTGGCCTTCCATAGCCTTCAAAGGCTAGTAGGCCATTCAGTTTTATCCACCCATCCATCTATCCATCTGTCCAACTTGTCCTATTTCGCTCATTGAAGTGAAAAGTTGGAGATCATGGTTATCATGAATTTTGAACTTTCAGCCCTTGTTTATAATATCAAAGTAAGCAGATGGAAGATGTGAACCACGTGCAGTAAAGGTAGAAAGGTTTTGTGCATGGTTTCAATTTGGGGGGTCATGGTTTCCTTGTGGGTTGGGGGTGAGAACAGACCCATCACACCTCCCTATGTGATTTGTAAGAGGTGAATGACTGGGGAGATAATGACGCAACTTGACCTAGCTCCCTCTCGCTGTAGTCTTTTTCTGGATCAGTGGCTTTACATGGCCTTTAAAGACTGTAAAACCCCATGCATTCACCTATTCTGGAGGTCATTGCTCCAAGTGTTGATTCTTGCCATGCATGCCTGTCTACATGGGTGCATTTTCCCTCTCATTTGCAGGAGATGAGCAAGGACGCCGGTCATACTGAAAAAATAAAGAAGCTGACAGAGGAACTGCAGGCCAAGACAGGTAATTGTGGTCTTTGCAGTGGTCTTTTGGCTTTGCCCATGAAGCACTATGGCTGAGCACTGTCATGCTTGACCTGCAGTCTATTTCGGCCAGTGGGTGTGGCGTTTAAAGCTTTGACATTTCCAGAGCTCTGTGTCCAGAGCAGCGTCTCTCCAGAGCTCTGTGTCCAGAGCAGCGTCTCTCCAGAGCTCTGTGTCCAGAGCAGCGTCTCTCCAGAGCTCTGTGTCCAGAGCAGCGTCTCTCCAGAGCTCTGTCCAGAGCAGCGTCTCTCCAGAGCTCTGTGTCCAGAGCAGCGTCTCTCCAGAGCTCTGTGTCCGGAGCAGCGTCTCTCTAGAGCTCTGTCTCCAGAGCTCTGTGTCCAGAGCAGCGTCTCTTCAGAGCTCTGTGTCCAGAGCAGCGTCTCTCCAGAGCTCTGTGTCCAGAGCTGCATCTTTGAGCAAGGTGCTTTGAAGGCAGCCACAGCACCATGTAGTTGGATTAACTTTTGAATGCAGCCGTGAGCCAGCAACAGGCTGGAATACTTCCCAGAAATAGAATTGAACCTGGTATCTGAGTGTGCGTGCCTTGTCTGTCTGTCACTGTGTGTTGTCAGGTGCCAGTGAATGAGTGATCAAGAGACCCAGTGATGAGGAGGTAAAGTGTAAAGCTGTTTAAGATCCAGACATGGATGATGGATTATGTAAAACCAAACCTTCGCTGTCATGACGCAATGAGTGGACCAAACTTGTTGGGGTCACACTACTGACTGGATGTAAGGATGGATGACTACTTGAAGCAAAGGATGTGAGCTTCTCTCCACACACACACACACACACACACACACACACACACACACACACACACACACACACACACAAACACACATACACACACACACACACACACACAAACACACACACACACACACATACACACACACACACATACACACACACACACACACACACACACACACAAACACACATACAAACACACACACACACACACATAGACACACATACAAACACACACACACAGTTGTGGATTTGGGGGCCAGAATAGACCCACTTTATCTCCCCAGGTGATTAGTAAGAGGTAAATGACTAGGGACATTGTGACTTGCTGCTGCCCTCTAACCAGCTCGAGTGATTTTCATGATCAACAGCCTTACATAGCCTACAAAGGCTGATAGGCCATAAAGCCCCATTCATTCATTTGTTCTTTTTTCCGTTCATTTGTTCATTCATTTCTCATGCCTGCATGCACACATCCTTCCACAGAGATGCAGACTGAGCTGGAGCAGCGGAACAAGCAGCTGAATCTGGACCTACACCACGCAGAGCTCCAACTCAAGAAGCAGACGTGGAACGCCCAGGACAGGTCAGTCTCTCATTCAACTGAAGGAGACACACAGACACAGACAGACAGACAGAAACACTGACAGAGAAACAGACTGACACAGACTCTGACTGACACTGACACCGACTGACAGACACTGACAGACACTGACAGACACAGACTCAGATTGACACAGATTGACACAAACACAGACTGACACAAACAGACACAGACTTACACACAGACAGACACAGATTGACACAGACTGACACACACACACAGACAGACAGACAGACAGACAGACACATGCACACACAGACAGAAAAAGAGACTGACAGAGAAACTGACAGACAGAAAAAGAGACTGACAGAGAGAAACAGACAGACAGTCAGAGAGTCAAACAGACAGAGAGAGACAGAAAGACAGAGACAGACAATAGAGAGAAACATAGAGACAGAAAATGTGGTGTGTGTGTGTGTGTGTGATATTAGCAAGTGCATTAGGCCAAGGTTTCTACACACATCTCATGTTTGTGTGTGCATTTGCAAGGATGATGAGTGTGTTTATGTACAACTGTTTAATGTTTGCTGACATTCAGGGGGGATGAGGAAAATAACTGAGGGAAATAGTGACTTGGGGCATGCTGCTTACACTAGGAACCTGGCAAGATCTTGCTAGGAACAGGCTGGTGTCAGTACGTGACAACATGATGAAAGCAGATGTGAAGGCTGGTGTCAGTACGTGACAACATGATGAAAGCAGATGTGAAGGCAGTCAAATGTTTGACATATGTTGACACTGGCTTATTCTTAGTCAACTGGGTAGAGCCCCCTGTCGGCTGGGGGTAGAAAGGACTCACTGCGTTTCCCTATATGATTTGTAAAAGACAAATTACTATGGCAACTGTTACTTGAATTGCGCTCACTCTAACTAGTAATTGATTTTGTGATTAATGACCCTACATAGCCTAAACAGGCTGATAGGCCTCAACACCATTCATTCATTCATTCATTCATTCATTTATTCATTCATTCATTCATTCATTCATTCATGTCACTAGGTAGGGTAAGCGATGCACCGTAACTTGCTCTTATTCAACCAGCTGTAAAGATTTTGTTGTGATCAGTTGCCTTACATTGCCACTAAGACTAATAGGCCGTAGAATATCATCCAATCATTGCATTATCAATGATCGGACAAAAGAAAAAGACATGGCTTGAACAGGAATTGTTATGGATGAGATGTTGCTCAACATCTGTTGTGCTCTTTCTGCATAATGCATTGTCTTCCAGGCAGAAGAACAATGAAGAGATGATTGCGAAACAGAAGGAGAGCATCCGCTTCCTAAAGCACGAGGTTCGCCGTGTGCAGGAGAAGGCCCATGACTGCACCAGTAAGCACACTGCTTGGCATTTTCTTAACAGTTAAGGTTCGCCGTGTGCAGGAGAAGGCCCATGACTGCACCAGTAAGCACACTGCTTGGCATTTTCTTAACAGTTAAGGTTCGCCGTGTGCAGGAGAAGGCCCATGACTGCACCAGTAAGCACACTGCTTGGCATTTTCTTAACAGTTAAGGTTCGCCGTGTGCAGGAGAAGGCCCTTGACTGCACCAGTAAGCACACTGCTTGGCATTTTCTTAACAGTTAAGGTTCGCCGGGTGCAGGAGAAGGCCCATGACTGCACCAGTAAGCACACTGCTTGGCATTTTCTTAACAGTTAAGGTTCGCCGTGTGCAGGAGAAGGCCCATGACTGCACCAGTAAGCACACTGCTTGGCATTTTCTTAACAGTTAAGGTTCGCCGTGTGCAGGAGAAGGCCCTTGACTGCACCAGTAAGCACACTGCTTGGCATTTTCTTAACAGTTAAGGTTCGCCGTGTGCAGGAGAAGGCCCATGACTGCACCAGTAAGCACACTGCTTGGCATTTTCTTAACAGTTAAGGTTCGCCGTGTGCAGGAGAAGGCCCATGACTGCACCAGTAAGCACACTGCTTGGCATTTTCTTAACAGTTAAGGTTCGCCGTGTGCAGGAGAAGGCCCTTGACTGCACCAGTAAGCACACTGCTTGGCATTTTCTTAACAGTTAAGGTTCGCCGTGTGCAGGAGAAGGCCCATGACTGCACCAGTAAGCACACTGCTTGGCATTTTCTTAACAGTTAAGGTTCGCCGTGTGCAGGAGAAGGCCCTTGACTGCACCAGTAAGCACACTGCTTGGCATTTTCTTAACAGTTAAGGTTCGCCGTGTGCAGGAGAAGGCCCATGACTGCACCAGTAAGCACACTGCTTGGCATTTTCTTAACAGTTAAGGTTCGCCGTGTGCAGGAGAAGGCCCATGACTGCACCAGTAAGCACACTGCTTGGCATTTTCTTAACAGTTAAGGTTCGCCGTGTGCAGGAGAAGGCCCTTGACTGCACCAGTAAGCACACTGCTTGGCATTTTCTTAACAGTTAAGGTTCGCCGTGTGCAGGAGAAGGCCCATGACTGCACCAGTAAGCACACTGCTTGGCATTTTCTTAACAGTTAAGGTTCGCCGTGTGCAGGAGAAGGCCCATGACTGCACCAGTAAGCACACTGCTTGGCATTTTCTTAACAGTTAAGGTTCGCCGTGTGCAGGAGAAGGCCCTTGACTGCACCAGTAAGCACACTGCTTGGCATTTTCTTAACAGTTAAGGTTCGCCGTGTGCAGGAGAAGGCCCATGACTGCACCAGTAAGCACACTGCTTGGCATTTTCTTAACAGTTAAGGTTCGCCGTGTGCAGGAGAAGGCCCATGACTGCACCAGTAAGCACACTGCTTGGCATTTTCTTAACAGTTAAGGTTCGCCGTGTGCAGGAGAAGGCCCTTGACTGCACCAGTAAGCACACTGCTTGGCATTTTCTTAACAGTTAAGGTTCGCCGTGTGCAGGAGAAGGCCCATGACTGCACCAGTAAGCACACTGCTTGGCATTTTCTTAACAGTTAAGGTTCGCCGTGTGCAGGAGAAGGCCCTTGACTGCACCAGTAAGCACACTGCTTGGCATTTTCTTAACAGTTAAGGTTCGCCGTGTGCAGGAGAAGGCCCATGACTGCACCAGTAAGCACACTGCTTGGCATTTTCTTAACAGTTAAGGTTCGCCGTGTGCAGGAGAAGGCCCATGACTGCACCAGTAAGCACACTGCTTGGCATTTTCTTAACAGTTAAGGTTCGCCGTGTGCAGGAGAAGGCCCTTGACTGCACCAGTAAGCACACTGCTTGGCATTTTCTTAACAGTTAAGGTTCGCCGTGTGCAGGAGAAGGCCCATGACTGCACCAGTAAGCACACTGCTTGGCATTTTCTTAACAGTTAAGGTTCGCCGTGTGCAGGAGAAGGCCCATGACTGCACCAGTAAGCACACTGCTTGGCATTTTCTTAACAGTTAAGGTTCGCCGTGTGCAGGAGAAGGCCCATGACTGCACCAGTAAGCACACTGCTTGGCATTTTCTTAACAGTTAAGGTTCGCCGTGTGCAGGAGAAGGCCCATGACTGCACCAGTAAGCACACTGCTTGGCATTTTCTTAACAGTTAAGGTTCGCCGTGTGCAGGAGAAGGCCCATGACTGCACCAGTAAGCACACTGCTTGGCATTTTCTTAACAGTTAAGGTTCGCCGTGTGCAGGAGAAGGCCCATGACTGCACCAGTAAGCACACTGCTTGGCATTTTCTTAACAGTTAAGGTTCGCCGTGTGCAGGAGAAGGCCCATGACTGCACCAGTAAGCACACTGCTTGGCATTTTCTTAACAGTTAAGGTTCGCCGTGTGCAGGAGAAGGCCCATGACTGCACCAGTAAGCACACTGCTTGGCATTTTCTTAACAGTTAAGGTTCGCCGTGTGCAGGAGAAGGCCCATGACTGCACCAGTAAGCACACTGCTTGGCATTTTCTTAACAGTTATTGGCCTTCGGAACTGCACTCCTCTTGCCATGAACATTCATGTCATTGCCTGTTTTGGCTATCTAGTCGTGATTCATTTCTCAACACTTTTCCCCCCTCAGTCTTTCATTGGAGATGGTCTGTACTTCTAGTCACTGCTGTCTTTTCTACTGTCTGAAAGAATTAGACGCTGCAGCAAGACTTGTCAAAACTGCCTTCTTTTTAAAAAAAAGAAGAGAATGTTCGATCTGAAACATTTGGTGTTGTAAAATAGAAAGCAAGCAGTCACTTGTGCATACACATGCTTGTTCTGCATCATGTGCAAGTGACATTTTGTCGTGCTATGAGGAGAGTCAATTAAACTGGAATGAGTATCCAAATTCAGTGTATGTATGACACATAGTTTGCATGTCTTCTTATTCAGAATGTATTCATAGACTACATCCAGACTCGGAGACAGTTGGGCATCTAGAGTCATGTCAAATTTGCACCAAACCTGTACTTGGAAGTTTTCAAAGAGCTTAAAGACAGAACCATTTGCATTGACTATGATTGAGGGGTGGAAGCAGTGTGGGGAGTTGGGGGTGGGAGCAGTGTGGGGAGTTAAGGGTGGGAGCAGTGTGGGGAGTTGGGGGTGGGAGCAGTGTGGGGAGTAAGGGGTGGGAGCAGTGTGGGGAGTTGGGGGTGGGAGCAGTGTGGGGAGTTGGGGGTGGGAGCAGTGTGGGGAGTTGGGGGTGGAGCAGTGTGGGGAGTTGGGGGTGGGAGCAGTGTGGGGAGTTGGGGGTGGGAGCAGTGTGGGGAGTTGGGGGTGGGAGCAGTGTGGGGAGTTGGGGTGGGAGCAGTGTGGGGAGTTGGGGGTGGGAGCAGTGTGGGGAGTTGGGGGTGGGAGCAGTGTGGGGAGTTGGGGGTGGGAGCAGTGTGGGGAGTTGGGGGTGGGAGCAGTGTGGGGAGTTGGGGGTGGGAGCAGTGTGGGGAGTTGGGGGTGGGAGCAGTGTGGGGAGTTGGGGGTGGGAGCAGTGTGGGGAGTTGGGGGTGGGAGCAGTGTGGGGAGTTGGGGGTGGGAGCAGTGTGGGGAGTTGGGGGTGGGAGCAGTGTGGGGAGTTGGGGGTGGGAGCAGTGTGGGGAGTTGGGGGTGGGAGCAGTGTGGGGAGTTGGGGGTGGGAGCAGTGTGGGGAGTTGGGGGTGGGAGCAGTGTGGGGAGTTAGGGGTGGGAGCAGTGTGGGGAGTTGGGGGTGGGAGCAGTGTGGGGAGTTGGGGTCCAGTGTTCAGACGGCTAGATCCAGTGTTTAGATAGCAAGGTACAGTGTTTGACAGTGAGGTACAGTGTTTAGACAGTGAGCCAGTATTCAGACAGCAAGATCCAGTCTTTAGACAGGAAGATCTAGTGTTCAGACAGCAAGATCTAGTGTTCAGACAGGAAGATCCAATGTTCAGACAGGTCCAATGTTCAGATGGCAAGATCCAGTATTCAGACAGTGAGGTCCAGTGTTCAGACAGCAAGATCCCATGTTCAGACAGAAAGATTCAGTGTACAGACATGAAGATCCAGTGTTCAGACAGTGAGGTCCAGTGTTCAGACAGCAAGATCCCATGTTCAAACAGAAAACTCCAGTGTACAGACATGAAGATCCAGTGTTCAGACAGTGAGGTCCAGACAGCAAGATCCCATGTTCAAACAGAAAGCTCCAGTGTACAGACATGAAGATCCAGTGTTCAGACAGTGAGGTCCAGTGTTCAGACAGCAAGATCCCATGTTCAAACAGAAAGCTCCAGTGTACAGACATGAAGATCCAGTGTTCAGACAGTGAGGTCCAGTGTTCAGACAGTGAGGTCCAGGGTTCAGATGGCAAGATCCAGTGTTCAGACAGGAAGGTCTAGTATTCAGACAACAAGATCCAGTGTTCAGACAGGAAGATCCAGTGTTCTGACAGGAAGATCTAGTGTTCAGACAGCAAGATCTAGTGTTCAGACAGCAAGATCTAGTGTTCAAACTGAGATCCAGTGTTCAGGCGGTGAGATCCAGTGTTTAGACAGCAAGAGCTGTGTCCATGAACATATCAATTTACGTGACGTTTAGAGATGAGAAAATCCCTTGCAGCATACATGTATGATAAACATGAAATATGTATCATATTTAGGTATATCCACAGCCATTGCAGATAATCTGTACCATTTGCAGTCACAGAGAGTGCCAAGCTCTCCCAGGCTGAGAGCATGGGCCCGGTGTGTGGAGGACTGGCCTACAACAGCAGCAGTGGTGTGGTGGACAACTACATGGCCACAGTCCTAGAGGCAGAGAACAAGCGACTCAAAAGGGAGAACATGAGGCTTCGGGCCACTCTAGAGAAATCCCAGTTGTCCTCCAGTGCCCAGCAGCCCAACTTGACCTCTTCCTCCTGCAGGTGATAAGTCCAGGCATACACATTTATGGATTTTGATAATGTAGAAGTTTTAGCTCAAGAGGGGTGTGGAAAGAGAGAGAAGGGGGAAGGAAGGCTGTTTGTATGCATGCACATGTATACATGCATGCATTTTCTAATGCATATGACTAAATGCATAAACGTGTGCAACTAAATAAGGACAATTGGGGTAATAAACAAAGTGTAAGTGAAAGTTCTGAATTTGGTGTTATTAGATACTATTAATTAAATGTTATAAAAGTGTGTGCAATAGGAGAAGATAATGAAGCGTATAGTTTTTGAGAAATTAGCGCTTGAATTTTAAAAATGGCAAGGTGTCATTATTGTCAAAAGTGTCAGACGTCAAATATTACAACAATTTTCAAAAGTCCAATTCATTAACCATAACAAAAAATCGCAACAAGTTACAATTTACAACAATGTATTGCTCTGATCCAGATTTTGCATTTAACCGAAAATAACCCTTTTTAACTCTCAGGGTAGACAGTCGACAGAGAAATCTGAAAACAAAGATCGCGATTGGCGATTACAACGCTTTTGACGTCCGACACCGCGAACTTTCTGAAGAGTTTCACATGAGATTCAGAACGCTAATTTCAAATGGTTGCTATCAATTTGTACAATGATATCTTGTGTACACAATGACGCGATTCCATTTGTATTTTATTGAGCAGATTTTGCCTGCAGCAGTTCTCAGCACAGCCGATGAGCAAGTGTCGTTTTTCAGCAGCCATGATTTCAGGCCGATGCAGTGATTTTTTAACCGCAGCTTTTTATAAACGTAAATTTACACCTCAAAATTATGTCCACTATATCTTCATTCATTCTTCCATACACCAAAAACAAGAATTCAAGCACAGACTGGATACATCATGTTTTATTTACCATGAAAAGCAACAACCCTCAGCAGACACACAGGTTTATGCATTTAGTCATATCTATGTTTGCTGCATGCTAAATAGCAGATAATGTACAAAGAATTTTGCTCATTTTAACCTCGGGCTAAATAATGTGCAGGTAAGCATTCTGGTATAAATAATTATTCATGAAAGCTGGATGGTCAAATCAACTGCTCCTTTGCAACACTCACTGCTGGGTATGCCCTGGGATCCAGTAATGACGCTAATATGAATTTTAACAACATTTTGGCTGTATTGTTTTCAAGTAGTTAAGAACTGCTACCGATGCAGATATAGACTACCGTTCAAAATCACTTTCAGAATGACTTTCTCAGGTGTATACTTTGTTTTCCAGAGGGGAAAGGCATGACACATATATCTGCAACTGCATTTTGCTGTGCTCTAAATAATCAAAGTTTGTGCTTTAATATTTTGTGAAATGTGTCCAAGATAGCTGGACGTTACAGCAAGACCTTTCAAAACTGCCATTTTTCAAAGAGAATGTCTGTAAGATTGGCTGTTCTGACAAGTCGAAATGAAGTCTTCAGACATCGACACTGAGTCAATGCCGTGACTTTTCCCTTCTGCAGCCGTCTGGCGGGGCTGCCCAGCAGTGGAGCCTCCACAGGCAGCAACTCCCAGCCTTGCAGCATCGAAGGTCTGATGGACACAACAGCAAGCGACCCCATAGTGCCGAGAGAGACTGCCGCGTCTGCAAGAGCCTTGGCAGGAAAGACCATTCCTAGGGAGACTGTCATGAAGGAGAATGAGTCCTGTGACAGAGCTACAAGGGACGATGCCAGATCAGAGGAGCCCAACTCCACGGAGATGAAGTCGGGCCAAGCCACACCCAGTGCAACCAATGCGGTGAAGACCCCTGTCAAGGTCAAGGCCATGGCCGAGGCCTACATGCGCAAGGCTCTGGAATCTAGCAGCAAAAACCGCTTACCTCCGAAGGACCAACTTGGCGGTGAGCCTAGCTGTATATGAAGAGGAGGAAATAAAGGTGCAAGAGGAGGAAGAGGGGGGAAAGGAGAAGGAAAGGGATGGGTCTGTTGGTGGTTAGGATTGTTATGGGAGCTTCTAGTTTTTTATGTGAAGTTGCACAGAGACCTTGTGGTTCACTTGTTGACTAATGCTAATGAGTTTCCAGAAGTCAGCCATAGTGAAATGCACTAGCACCTTAGAATTTCTCTTATTTATGAGCATTTACCTTCAACTTGGGTAATTAATTTTTCTTCAAACACTTTACTCTAAGCAGCTGTCAAATCTTTACTTAGAATATGGTGTAACCAGGAACATCTTGCACACAGCAATGAATACAATTACCTCTACCTTTCCCACTATTCACTTTTATTGGAAGAAATGCTGAGCAAGCGATGAATGCTGATTTTCTGTTTGAGTGGTAGATATGTATAGTAATGATATTGGGAGTATTGTGTTTGGTGACCAGGTTGATGTTGTGCATGGGTTGGGCTCCATCTTTCAAGGGGGATTTGAATGCATGGATTGATCTGAACGATCTGACCCTGTCCCGATGCCCCTGGTAGCCCATCATGTGGCTGCTTGTGGCCGCCCCTAGCTGAGCTACTGGAGCAGGCCCTGGTTGCCCATCATTTGGCTGCTTGGGGCCGCCCCTAGCTGAGCTACTGGAGCAGGCCCTGGTTGCCCATCATTTGGCTGCTTGGGCTCGACCCTAGCTGAGCTACTGGAGCAGGCCCTGGTAGCCCATCATTTGGCTGCTTGGGGCCGCCCCTGGCTGAGCTACTGGAGCAGGCCCTGGTAGCCCATCATTTGGCTGCTTGGGCTCGACCCTAGCTGAGCTACTGGAGCAGGCCCTGGTTGCCCATCATTTGGCTGCTTGGGCTCGACCCTAGCTGAGCTACTGGAGCAGGCCCTGGTTGCCCATCATTTGGCTGCTTGGGGCCGCCCCTAGCTGAGCTACTGGAGCAGGCCCTGGTAGCCCATCATTTGGCTGCTTGGGGCCGCCCCTAGCTGAGCTACTGGAGCAGGCCCTGGTAGCCCATCATTTGGCTGCTTTGGGGCTCGACCCTAGCTGAGCTACTGGAGCAGGCCCTGGTTGCCCATCATTTGGCTGCTTGGGCTCGACCCTAGCTGAGCTACTGGAGCAGGCCCTGGTTGCCCATCATTTGGCTGCTTGGGCTCGACCCTAGCTGAGCTACTGGAGCAGGCCCTGGTTGCCCATCATTTGGCTGCTTGGGCTCGACCCTAGCTGAGCTACTGGAGCAGGCCCTGGTTGCCCATCATTTGGCTGCTTGGGGCCGCCCCTAGCTGAGCTACTGGAGCAGGCCCTGGTAGCCCATCATTTGGCTGCTTGGGGCCGCCCCTAGCTGAGCTACTGGAGCAGGCCCTGGTAGCCCATCATTTGGCTGCTTGGGGCCGCCCCTAGCTGAGCTACTGGAGCAGGCCCTGGTTGCCCATCATTTGGCTGCTTGGGCTCGACCCTAGCTGAGCTACTGGAGCAAGCCCTGGTTGCCCTTCATTTGGCTGCTTGGGGCTGCCCCTAGCTGAGCTACTGGAGCAGGCCCTGGTTGCCCATCATTTGGCTGCTTGGGCTCGACCCTAGCTGAGCTACTGGAGCAGGCCCTGGTAGCCCATCATGTGGCTGCTTGGGGCCGCCCCTAGCTGAGCTACTGGAGCAGGCCCTGGTTGCCCTTCAGCCAGGGGTTCCAGCTGATGAGGGGGCACCAAGTGGCTCCAGCCATGTGCTACCATTGCATTGAGAATCTCCTCACTGTATCCCTTGGGTGGCCCCCAGTTTTAGCTGAAGTGAAAGACAGAAATGACCAATGCAGCAGTCAAAGACTTTACTCTTATCATCCTGATTTTCCAAAAACTGCAGACCAGTTTTATACCATTACTGTGTACTTCTCCAAGTCTTTCTTTGCCAATCATTCTTGATTCACCAAACTGTTGCAGACAAAACAGACAGTCCAGGTTGGGACACCTACTTCTGGCAGAGGAAGTCCTCGCCCATTTCCAGTACTACACCCAACTTCAAGATTCCCAAGCTGGGTCAGAAAACCAACCCCCCAGCCAGGAATGCGGGACTGCTGGATGTCCTTTCTCCTACTAATGACCCTGCAAGATGTGTGCAGAACTGAATGCAACAATGTGTGCTGTTCAGTGTTCTCTAGATGCACAGTGTTCTCCAACTCTTCAGTTCTCCATTTTTTCTTTTTCTTGTGTTACAAATATTTTTTTAAGCACATTGTGTTTCATTGAGCAGTGTTATCCATTTTTTCTCTTTCTTTTTCTTGTTACAAATATTTTTTTAAAAGCTCATCGTGGTTCATTGAGCAGTGTTCTCCATTTTTTCTTTTTCTTTGTATTGTTTTACCCAAAAAAAAAATCTTCGAAAAAGCACGTCATGTTTCCTTGTGCAGTGTAGTCCTTTTTTGTTTGTGTCCTAATCAGATGATGAACAGGCTGCTCACTTCGTCACAGAGAAAGGAGCTAAATTGTCTCTCAATTTTTGTTTGTGTTTATTGTAATAACCTTTTGCTGCTTGGGGCCACCTGTGGTTGAGCTACTGGAACGACACCCCAAAAGCTTCCTGACCTCAGGCAGTAGCTGGTGAGGGAGACATCTAGTGGCAGCTACCATACTGGAATCTCTTTGACATACATGACGCAGAAAGATTGAACTAGGTGCAAATGTTCATTGTGGAGTGTTGACATTGTAATTTGAATTTCAAAAGCATAGTTTAAACAGTTGTCAAGAAATCGTAAGAAGACAGATCGACAAATTTTCCATGACAAGTGTCACCTTAAATGACACTTCTTTTCTTTAGCATAGTGATTAGTGAGTGTCCAACTAAGTGAAAGTGATGTGATTTGAAAATCCTTGCAATTGCCACATGCAGACTTTTGGGGCAAAATAAGTTAGCTTGTTTCCCTGTCCCATGGGAAAATCTTACAGGTTGTTGAGATCAGACTTGCCTTTCATTTTTGCCATCCTGCATGTGCACAAACCCAAATTGCTCTGTATCTTCATCAGAATAATATTTCTAGAACATCAGGGTAAGTTTTTTCTCTCTCTCTCTCTCCCTATGTGAGGCCAGCAGTGTATGCAAGACAGTTTCTAAAAACTGACGTTTTACTGCCAAAGGAATGACAATTTTGACTGCTGCACAAATGATTCCCTTAACAAATATATTTAATGTCTTTTCATATGAACATATTTGGATGGCTTGCATAAATTTACAATTGCACTGATGAAGGTTCATTTAGCCCCTTACTTGATTTTTTTCCATCCATCTTATTTTTACTCTCAATTTCATCCTTTCTTGCAAAAGGGGCAGATGTGACACCTTGTTAGATTCCATATATCAAGTGAAATGTGGCATGCAAATTACAACCAGTGGTAATGGGTTATATGTTATTGCCACACATGGATTATGGACATCCATCCATCCATCCATCCATCACATGGATTATAGACATTCATACAAACTACACATAATCATATCCATGAAGTTCATGCAATGACACAGTTCAACATGCGACACAATACATCGAGGGAAATGTGGCATGTAAATTACAACCAGTGGTGATGGGTTATATGTTGTTATTACCACACATGGATTATGGACATGCATACATAACACATGGATTATATCCATGAAGTTCCAAGGTGGAACAATGCAATGATGACACTGTTCAGCATGCAAAACAAACAAACAAAAGCAGAGAACTAGTAAGGAAATGTGCCAGTATGTTACTCCATGCAGCCACTTTCTGATAAAGCTGACAATCATGTATGCTCTCATGACACTGGGTGGGTAAAAAACAAATTCATTCCATCTTTGAACTGAGAATTGAAGGAAGAGGGCCATCTGTGATATCTCCTATCAGAAGTTATGCAGAGGTCCCAACTGGAAACCAAATGGAGAGTTTCCTTGAATAATGTGATGCAATATTTATGTGTCTGTACATTCTGTGTAATTATGTACATATGCCAGTTTTTTGTGTTATGTAAAAAAAATTATGTGTTTGTGAAAATGAGATTTCATTGCTTAGACTTTAACCCATTATGACCGGATGCTACGCACGCGTTACATCTCCCTTTCAGACCGGATGCTACGCAGACGTCGCATTTGACAGTGGTGCACTTGTTTCTAGGAAGTGTAGAAGTGAAGAAAACAATTTTTAATGAGTGGTGTCGACTTTGTGTTTTTTCCTGAAAAAAACTTCAGGTTTTAGGAAGCCATTTTCAGCACACGCTGTAGGTCATAATGGGTTAAACTGCATAGATATCCTGTACTGCTTGCATAAACAATAAAATAAAACTTTCTGAATGTGAGGAATATGTTAGTGTCTGTTTGTGGATAGACAAGCCCCTTGGGGGTGGAAGGAGGTGTTGGGTCTATGGTTTCCTCTGTGTGTGTGTTTGTGTGTGTGTGTGTTTGTGTGTGTAAACTAATGAAAAGGATGCCTAAGCAAAGGAGGTAAAGGAATATCTTAATAAGCTGAAGACTGAAAAAAAATCCCACTGTCTCTTGTTGAAAAGTCTGATGGCTTCTGGATCTTGGACAAGCTGCAGTGAAAAATGGGATCTGCATTCCTGTGACCTCTACACAGTGCAGGTCTAAAGCCAGTGCTTAATTTGAGGACTCAATTGCTGCATGCTGTGTTGAAACACAACATTTGGTCATGTGCCTTATAAACCTTGAGCACAGCATTTTCACGTCTGCCGTGCGTTCAAGACGACCTACCGGTAGCCGAGCAACCAATGTGCACTCTTGAACGACTCGTTATGACCGAACGGTAGCCAAGATGGCTTCCGCGATGCCTTCTCATCGTCGCGGATTGCGCTTCTCAACCAAATGAGTAAACCAGCAGCTGCAGACTGCTCGTTCCTTGTGGAAGCTGATGAAATACGTTAAGCTGTAGCTGTGCATGAATGCTCGGCATCGCTCGAATAGAAATGTATGTCAAAACGACAGTGCTAACTTGGTGTAAGCAAGAATAGTTCGATGCTCACTTCAAGGGAGGTTACACAACAAACTAAGGGCTAATGTAAGAAATAAGAGTTGCTTCCCTTAAAATTGTTTTGCCATTTGTCGTGGAGATGTTTGCTCACATCTTGCCCGGTAATTATTTCAGAGCAGTTATTCTTTTAAAAAAGAAAAGTACAATATCAGCCTAACTTCTTGTAACGTCTCGCATAGGCTGGGTAATAATCACAGGTCGAAATGCGTGCCACAGCGCATATTTGTGATGACGACTTTCTTCCTTTCCCCGAAGGCAGCCATTTTGGTTATACAGGCGCAACAGCGTTCCGGCGCGGTACGTACCAGTCGATACCGGTAGCCGTACCAAGTCGTTCAAGAGACGAACGGTATCAACCAGTACGTACCGGTAGGCCTCTTGAACAGGTCCCTGGCCAAGGCTGTCGTGGCAGACTCTTGTTCGAAGGAGTCTTGAAAGTGTCTGTTCTCAATGTGACAGAGGTCAACGGTTGCCGTGTACTGAATCGCTCAGTAACCCACATTTAAATCTGAATAATGTAGCATTTTAAATGAATTATTGATGTATTCTGCACAGAAATTTGAGACATTAATACTGCCATTCGGTGATGGTTTCTTTGAGTGTCAGTGATTCTTAAATTGAGCATTTTGCATGCAAACTGGAGTACAAATGGCAGACATTGGCTTTCATGTGTGAGCACCAAAACTGCTGCTTGCTGGGCATGAAAGATGTGATTCAACCCAATGTTGTGGCTAGACACTACATTAGTGTCCTGTAAGTAAGCACTGGCTTTATTGATCTGTTGTGGTTCCATTGCTGGCACACACTCAAACACACACACACACGCCTTTGGCTGCTGTTCCCGACTAAGCTGCTGGAATAGCAACCTGGAAAGCCCAGCAGTCTGTAGTGACAAGTGATGAGGAGGGGTATCTAGCAGCTCCAGCCATTTGTTTTACCCGACACTTAAAAAAAAAGAAAAAATAAAGTTTGCTGTTGATGAAGGATGTTGAATATGGTTTTACAGCCTAACAGCTTCTGTAGGTTATGTAAGACTTAATCACAACAATGACAAGAGTAGGTTGGAGTAGGTGCAAGTCAAATAACAATCTCCCTTATTATCGACTTTTTATGAATCACTAGTGGGTTTTCCCTGCTGCACTCTCCACACCTGCTAAACGGGAGTATGGCAAAAGACAACCAACGTTCTGGAGGGTAAAATGACAGAAAAGAGAGGGAGAGAGAAGTAAGGAAGAAGAAGACAGTGGGTCTCTTCCACTACCCTGCTTGCCTCCTCCTCCCTCCCCCTCCTCCGTCCTCCCTCTTCCTCCTCCTACATCCTCCCTCTGCTCCCTCCTACTCTTCCTTCCTTCTCCTCCTCCCCCCCCCTCCATGTAAAGGAGAAATGTTGCTTACTAGCATGAAAAAAGGCAATAGTGGGCTTTGCCAGCTACCTCCTCCCCATCCCCCACCTCCCAGACCAAAGCTTTATCAGTGTGAATGTTTCAATCTTTCATGCATGACAAACTCCTGCATGCAGCCAACCTCCTCTCAAGGGAGGGCTGGCATCGCCCTAATGGGTTAAGAAATTGTTTTTAATGCCAAAAAAAGCTGGCCACTAATGTTGCTACCACAAAAGTAGATAGCCTTTGATCTTCCTTATGGCAGCCCTGTGGGTTTGGGGTCAGAATAGGCCCACCAAGTTTATGTGATTTGCAAGAAGTGAATATATATATATATATATATATATATATATATATATATATATATATATATATGGACAGTGTTACTTGAATTGTGCTTACTCTAAACTATTCTGGTGTTATTCATGCTTAATGGACTTTCATAGCCTTCAAAGGCTGATAGACCTTAAAACTCCATCCATCCACCCTTATGGTACCTAAATTATGTGTGTGAAGTATGAATCCAGTAGCTCTTGTACAAAAGCATGCACACACACACAAACAGCCACACACACATAGACGTTCCCTTTAAATGTATATTAGATGCAGGGAGATGAGGTAGGTTCATTCTTACCCTCCAACCACAGAAATACACCCCAAACAAAGACTGAATTCAAGAGCATGTTGTACACTAACCTACACCTGGACATGGCTATATGGTTGAAGAGGCTCGATGTTGTGCGCATGTTATAAGTCTGAAGATTTCTTGGGAAACAAGGCGGCTTTAGGCTTATAGCCCATGAATGGAAGACTGACAAGCTAGACTTGCATTGCTGGGAAAGTTTTGAAGGGTTGGGAAGTTCCTGTAAATACTTTTTGTCTTTTTGCTTTGGCCCGTCATAGACGTTTAAACCAGCTAACGACACAAGGTTGCAGCCAATATAACATCCCACATTGTCATGACATTTAAATAAACGCATGCAGTCTTACCAGCGAAAGCGGCATCAAAGGATTTGATGGGTGATCAGTAGCAGGTTCCCTCGTGGCCTGTAAGCACATCCTAAATTCATTAACAATGATAT
>JAWQFJ010018166.1:0-25876 GCA_034096865.1 Theodoxus fluviatilis
TTCGGCGAAGCTGGCAGTCCCGTTAGATAGTGTCTTTGATCAAAGAAACCCCTGTCCACTGTGTATAAGGTCTCCAGTGTTTCGTGATTTCTAGCATACTCTAAGTTTGGAGTGTTTCATCGATGTGATTTTGCCAGTCAACCTGTGGGAGCGCCCTATAGTCTTGTATCATCAACCGGTGGGAAAATGGAAGACAGTCATGTGGATTTCGCGGTTATTGCCCAATGACGCAAGTATTCATGGTTATGGGTGGAGGCAACTGAATTGTCCCAGCGAGACAACTTTTACTTCTGCAAACACCGTTGAAACTGTATTAGTGAAATAGAAATGTTTTATGTATCTGGTTGGCTGTAAAGAATGCGTGGTATGGCAGTATATGGATTGTCCATAGCTATGTAAAACCAGGCAAATGTTTGACACAAGTTGATACGTGCCAGTTCTTCCGCAAGATCTGGCAAGTTCTCCGGATTTACTTCTGCGAACGTTACATGATCAGTTTTGTGATGTCATATTGTGACGCTGCCCATGAAAAAACTCGGACTTGAGCGGTTGGTGAAAATGGAGATTGAATCTACGGCGAAGGGTTGTCAGGGTTGACTTTGTAATTCGTGCTGTGCTTCACTGAACGGAATCATTCACAGACTTGAGAGTCTTCGTCCAAGGTTGCCCAGGACTGTCGCGGTGGCCGTGGAGCCGTCCTGAGTCTGCAGGAGCAGTGATGAGTGTAACCGATGTCCTGCTGTTCGAGGGAGTCCAAGATACCAAAATGAGGGAGGACGTAAACAACAACACAACGAGTGCCAGTAGATATGAAATCGGAATTCACGTTGGGGTTAGCCGATAGAGAATCTCCGTAGGCAGCGGAATGACTATGCTGACTCGAGGGGAGGAGGAGCTCAACAGGTTGGATGAAGACCGATTATCGGCGGGGGCCGCACGTCTATGCTGACTCGAGGAGAGGACAGCAAATCTAACAAGATGGAGGAAGACAGGCCGTTGGAGGCTGAGCTGGAGGAGGAACTCAGCAGGTTGGATGTAGATTGATTGTCGGCGGGGGCCGCACGTTAGTTCTGGTGAGCCCTGGTGTGGGCCGGGGCTATTGAGTGATTGTGAGTGTGGTAAATATATTCATTTCTATATCGGCGGGGGCCGCATGGTCACTTGTTGGAGCTACGTTAGCGCCTTTGTGCCCTGGTGTGGGCCGAGGCTGCTTGGGTGGGTGCCGTAAGGCAAGGGTGATTATTACACTTCATTCTTACATAGATGCTGGTGTTTGTGTCCTTTCTTTTGTTTTCATTGTGCGGGCTAGGCTAACCCGAGGCCCAGTTAGCCGGTCCGTTACATTGGCAGAAGCTGGTATTTTCGTATCGCCATGTGCAACAACCTTTGCAGCATGTTCTGTTTGATGAAATATTTGAACGCTTGTAAAAAGGAGACACCGTTTTCCTTCATACAACTCTTTGCAAACAAGAAAACTTGTATCTTGGATACATATGTTGAGGGAAAGCATAGTTTATTCTCATCGTGTACGACAGCCGCAAGGAACTTTTCAAGAACCGACATTCTGATGTCGAAGATTAAGTGAGAGGGGTTGCCGGCAAGTTTGGCTTCCAGGTCACAAATGTAAGACCGTCGGTAGAGATGGTCGACAGAACCCGTGCTTTAATATCATAGCACTGGCTACACGCTTTTTCAACCAACTTCTTCCACTCCGGCCGAGAACCTGACTCGGGTTAAAATTGTGCCATTTAGATGAGTGACGAAGTGACCAGGGGGATGTGGGTCTTCGACAAGAACGTTTGTCTGAGCCGAGGAGCACTTTTTGTCGGGTCCCGATTCGCTGGGAGAGGGAAGCGGAAGCCGACGAGGCTCTCTCGCTCTCGTGGAGGCCCTCGGGCAGACCTGCCAGCGAGGCGCTGTGTTAGTGAGATTCAGGAGCAAGTTGGAAGGTCCCGGAGCCACTTAATCACGAAGTGACGTTTACAAATGTGTAGTCTGCATCATTAGCGGCCCGTGGAGAATTCATGCAGGAAAAAAGACAGATGGATGTGTTTTAGTGTTGAAGTGATTATTATTGATTTTTTTTTCGAAAGTAATTTTTGGAGAAGAAAGCCCTTGTTCAACCTTAATGAGGCAAGTTTCATAATGAATTTCCGCGTTTACGTTAATTCTTTGTGCACACTATGAAGCATGCTAAGAAAACTAATCCTCTCATAAGGTAAGTGCTAATCAGGCGTTCGCAAATGGGACAGACCAAAACGTCAAGGTTCAATCAATGTGGATACATACGAGCCTGTACTCACGTAAATTGAAGAAGAAAAATCCTCAGAATTTCGAGGGATATCGATCGAGACGCGATTTCTTAGAGTAGGCAAGAAGATTATCAAATCCGGCGAAAACTCTCGACGTCTCATTTCCCTCTGGCCGTCCAGAAAAGCTCTCGTGGAGTCTGGACCAGGCAGCTTTCTGCCTGGACGCGTTTCCCGCCTAATCCCCGGCACTCTTCTCCCAATCACTTCGCCCCCTCCCCCTTGTCCCCACCCCGAGGCCGTTGTTCTGTTTGCTCAGTTCTGCCTGGGACTCTAATTGCACTTTTTCACCTAGGCCACGCCAGGGGCCCTCCGTCTTGAGAGCGGCTGGTCCTCCGCTTGGCGACAGATTACAGGTGCCCGCGGCCAGGATGAGGCAAAGCGAGCCACTCCGCGCCCCAGGTTCTGCCAGGACCACGGCTGATGACCGTCTCCAGACGCTATTGAAATGATCACGTCGCCTCAGGCATGACTTTTTCACGCGCCTGCTGAAAATCAACGCGGGAACTCGAGAGAGGGAGGCCCCACGCTGATGAGGGCGATAAGCTGCTCCGGCTCGGAGTGAAGTGCCTCCCGGACGTCGTCTGCCCGGTTTCTTGCTGTCCCTGGCGATGCGTGGGTCAGACGAGATCGACCACGAAGATGCGGTGCGTCCCGGGATGTCCTCAGTCCCCTCCTCGCGGTGCGTGGGTTTGGAGTGCAGGAATCGCAGAGCGCGTAAATGGGTTCCACCACGTCTCCAGCCTGTCCGCGCGGCAAGGGTGGTTCGTAGGCAATAACTACGTAGGAATGGCGCCCTACTTGATGAATTCGATTTGGCCTGTGTCGCTTATGCGCAAGCACTGCAAAGGAAAAGTATTTGCAGGACGATTTCAACCCGACGTGTCCACTGGATGTCTTCAGATGCCGAATTAAACCTTGACTGACACCAAAGTCACCTCTCCGTCCTCCCCCCCCCCCCCAAAAAAAAAGAAAGAAAGAAAGAAAGAAAAAAGCCTGTTGCACCGAGTCTAAATATGCATTTTGTATTCTTGGTCAAACAACTAAAATGTTCTCATTTGTTAGAAACATTCCATTCAAATTGAAATAGTGACCGTTGGAAGCATTCCATACATAGAGGTTTGTTTTTTAAAGTGCTACGCAACAAGTAGTTTATATCTTAATTGTAAACGTGATTACTCCATGGGGTTCACTACATCCGCGTGTGTATTACATCAAACTTTTCACGTTGTGTTTCTACTATTGTGTTATCTTTCTTTTTTGGTTGTGTACACTACTCCATCGATTATTGGCAAGGCAACGGAAAAAAGTAACCCTGTTGTATTCGACAGCATTTTATTCTTTTAGCGTACCTTTGTACTTGGAATAGACAAGTATAATGACTTCCAAGAACTTCACGAACACCGAATTTGACAACAAACTGTTCTTCAGTTTTTCTCTATGAATTGTATTTGGAAACGGTTCAATTTTTTAAACTAGAAAATGGAAGGTTGTTTCAAGTCTAGCACGAAAACATCATCATTTCTCCAACCCACAAGTTATTTTTGCTTCTCCCGCAAGTTCGATTGCATTTGAATTTGGCACAATACAACAGACAATCCAGAAAACACACATTCATAGCTTCTGCAATACATTATTTTCCTCCTTTTTTCAGTACAGCTACAGACTCGGTACGGAAAATCTATTATGATGTAGACTTAAGGACTATCTACCCACACAGGAACTGCAAATCTCTTAAAGCGATTTGGTGAGGAGCAGGTAAAACAGAGGATGGCAAAGTAATTACATACTTTTTGTTTCCTACGCCAAGGAAGGTATGTTTTTCGATCGGTTGGTTGGTGCGTTCGTTCGTTATTTTCTGTGCGATATAACTCAAAATATTCCGAACGGGTTTTGATTAGATTTGATGCAAGGTCAGAGTTTCACTCAAGAAACAGTTCATGAAATTTCGGAGATTATCTGTTGTCTTGTTTTGGAGTTGGAACCATAAAGAGAATTTTTTGCAGTGCTGTTGGCTGCCGTGTGCGATATGCAGGCCATGGAAGAGCTGCCGTCTATTTACCCGCTGTAAGGCATTAAAAACTAACGTTCACGAGTTGCGCGGAACAACGTCAAAAATTATACAGGTGTTATGCAACACAGGTCACATTGCAGATGTACCTGCATGAACCACTAGCAGCGCTGAGATAACGTATTCCGTCATGTAGCGTCAGGTCCGGCAAGCAGAACACTCTGCCTGAATTATGGCGCGTTGTGTTGTGTTCCTCGCTGCGTGGGCTTTGGTTTGTTTGTTAATCTGTGTGCAAAAATACTCAAAAAGTTTAAATTACGTACGAAAGCAAAGGTCCCAAGGAACAATTCATGACATTCTGGAGGTTATCTTTTACCTAGTTTTGGTATTGGAACCATAAAGAGAAATGGCTTCCTGCTTGGGCGGAGGTTTGCGTTCTATGAGTGCTCTGTAGTTGTTATTACTTAGGTAACCTGTTGTGTCGGCGGCTAGCGATCTCGCCAGTAGGACAGGTATGTGTGTGTGTGTGTGCGTGCGTGCGTGCGTGTGTGCGTGCGTGCGTGCGTGTGCGTGCGTGCGTGTGTGTGCGTGTGTGTTGTAATGCGGAAATAGGTTTTCGGAAGTATCTCACCTGAGAGAGACTTGGTTTTTGCTGGTGAAATTGTTAGTTCAACGACTGTATAGAAATGGAGGGTGGATGGGAGTTGAGTTCTGCCCTAGGGGTGATGAGCGGTGTTCGCTCTGGGATGTGAGTGAGTAGTAATGAGAAAAGGTGGGTTGTGAGTTGGTTGTGAGAAGATAGCTATATTAGAGAGAGCAATAAAACAGCGATCAGTCTGCCTACGGAGAGGGCAAGAGGACAGAGATTGGTCCGCCTACTGAGAGGAGAGAAGAAGAGATCGGTCCGCCTACTGAGAGCAGAGACAGAAGAGAAGCAGACGAAGAAAAGAGATTAGTCCGCCTACTGAGAGATGACAAAAGATAGAGATCGGTCCGCCTGCTGGGTGAGAAGAAGAGAGAAGAGGAGGGCGAAGCACCGAAAAGTGAAGCAGACGAAGAAGAGAGTGAAGGAAGGCGAAGCACAGAAGAGAAAAGCAGACGAAGAGAAGAGATCGGCTCCACACACACAGCAGAGACGGGCAGAGAGAGAGAGAGAGAGAGAGAGAGAGAGAGAGAGAGAGAGAGAGAGAGAGAGAGAGAGAGAGAGAGAGAGAGAGCGGGCAGAGTTGGAAGGTTGGTGCGAGAGTTTTACACGGGTCGATAGTTTTTACTTGTCGAGGGCTGACCTACGTGCTTTTATGTTTTATATAAGAAGGCTGACCGACATTTTACTTGTGCTTTTTTTTTTCCCGTTGGGAGTTGAGTAGGTGAAGAGTAGGTGTAATTTCATAAAGTTGGGTTATTGAGGATGTTGTGTTTGAACCATATACCAATGTAACATTCTTTTTATCTTTATTTCTCTTTTCTATCCCTGTTACGGGCATGTTTTATGTTGAAATATAGAGACATGTAAGTAACCCGGAACCTGTTTTATTTCGTTTTTGTGGATCCCCGTAACAGTGTGTGTGTGTGTGCGTGTGTGAGTGTGTGTGTGTGCGTGTGCATGTATGTGTGTGAGTATGTGTGTGCGTGTGCGTGTGTGTTTGTCTGCCTTTGCGTGTCTATGCCCTCCATCTGTGCGCGCTAGCATGTGTGTGTGTGTGTGATTATCTATGTGTACGCGTGTGTCTGTCTAAATTTGAGAATTAGCTATTTTTGTTGCTCTAGACAACAAAATAATAAAGCGAAAATTGCGTATTGCAAACAATATCTTCCAGGACAGGTTCTGGGCATGTAAGCTTGCGCTGCGACCCCCCAGTAGACATCATTATGTCTTCGTCGAAAATCGACGTACTATCAGTATTATGCTGTTTGGTCTTCCCTCAACTCCCTCCCTCCATTTCTCTGCCTCTGCCTCTCCCTTTGTGTGTGTGTGTGTGTGTGTGTGTGTGTGTGTGTGTGTGTGTGTGTGTGCGTGCGTGTGCGTGTGTGTATGTGTGTGTGTGTGTGCGAGCGCTCATGCGTGTGTGTATGTGTGTGAGTGTATGTCTGTCTGTCCGTCCGTCCTTCCCATTTTGCACTCTTCTCTTCGCATGACCACACATACAGGATTTCTCTCGCACGTCTTCTCTCCATCATTTCCCTCCAACTTCACCTGCTCTTCCTTTTCTGCATGCAGTAGCGGGGGCAGGGCGAATTCCAGGCAGGGAGGGAGTGGGTGAGACATATTGATTGTCCAAGACGCCAGTCCCCTCCCATGAGGTCCCATAATAAATGGCGCTCAAGAGCGAGAAATGAAAGGCAAGACGCCGGGGCCGACTCTAAGCCTTGGACTCTGTGCTAGGAGATCAAGATGGTGGCATGTTCGCCACCCAGGGACTGTCCCATGGAGCGGTTGCAGTCTCGGGGGGCTTTGGTGCCAGACTTGCCGAGATTGCCTCGCTGACCAGGGCGACTGTGCAGGACAAGACGCCTTATATTGGTGCATTGCAATGTGCCTAGAGATTGCTGGAGGCACAAGACAAGGGTAGCAATTGAACTCATCACCCCTAATGGGTTTTTGAAGGCACCACAATTTCTCACATTACCGAAAGAAACAAGGCTGTTAAAAATGTAATGGTCATACAGGGCATTGGGTCGGAATTTTTGTGTGTGCAGGGGGTTTGTATGTGCATAGAATGATCTTGAAAAGGTGGACCTGATGCTCTTTCTCGTCGTACTGAAGAGGTATGGTGAATCCTACGGTCACGGCAAACAGAGGCTCAAAAGGACTTTGCACCTACACTTAGCACAACTGTCGGACATTCGTGTGGCGGTTCCACTGTGAAGGTAACCATTTTGGTAGTGCCGGGTCGGTTAGTTGGATGTTGTAACTTTTTCTTGTTTTCACCCACTGATCTTGGACACAATCCTTTAAATTGAGATGTCACGGAGGAAATGCGTTTCTTTATTTGTATTTCGCAAAATGTTTTATAACAGTGAAAACAAAATCTGTAGTCATTCAAAGATTACGTCATGTGCAGTGCAAAATGGTTTACATCTGGTCAAAGCGAACAAATAATTGCGTAAGTAAATACCTATACCTCCGACATTCGTATCACACACGGGCGATTACATACTCAAGGGATTGAAACCACTAACTATATACGATGTTTTATGAGTGTTCCTTAGTCAATATGTATTGCGACGAACTCCTCAAGGAAAGGACAGGAAACTTCCAGAGAAGCGAGACGACTGAGCCTCCGCCTCCAAGCGCTTCAGCCCTGTCTTCCTGACACTCTTTAGGAGGCGGGGAACCTGGATCATAACCTCAGGTGCACATCTGTTGCCTACGGTAGTCAGTCATATTGTGTGATGGTCTCTGACCTCTGCTTCGCCGAAGGGCAGACTGGGGGGGATGTCAAAGGAAGGAGTCCCAATCACCTAAGCTCAATGACTATTCTGGTCGAATTCCACAGACTGTGCCATTCCCCGGTGTTTCATTTTACCCAGATTCAGCATGACGCTCTCTCTGCTGCGTCTGAAGTAGCCCTCAGGAACTCTGTGGCATGTCTTCTAGGGAGACCAGATTGCCTGCAGACATTGTGAGCCGAGTGTCTGACAAATCCCCTCGCTCCTATTTCTGCTGCGAGAACTGAGGCCCTGAATCCCCGTGAAGCTAGGTGCTTGGCAAAAGTCTCTTACTTCGCCAGTTTCACTTGGTTCCATTCTTCTATAATGCTCTCCACTGGGACTGTCAGCTTCAGGAGGATTATGGACTTAGCCGTGGTCTCTGGCCTGTCTGCTTGCTCTCCTGCAGGTACTGGTAACTGTTTCCTCTAAGGTCAATGAAGATCCTTCAATCTTGAGCGCTGTCCAGAATGCTGAGGGATCCGTGTTCACCCTGGACCACCAATGACTTCTCTCCATCCCTGACAGAGACTGGTGGGTGCTTGGCTGCTGGCGCGGTCTTGCTGGCCGTCTCAATGGAGGCCACAGCTGCCTCTGCCAAGACTGTACTGCAATAATTCAGCTGCTAATGGGGCCATTGGATCTAACCTGACCATGCACAAATGCTCCTGAGTTCGCACAGGTTGAAACGCTCGAACTGCAGATGCTATTTAGGTATTTTCAATGTCTGAGCATAGTGCCATCCTCCTAAACATTAAAAAGGAACAGGAAATGAACGTCACCAATATATTTCATCAAAATCTGTATAGACTTAACCTGCACACACAAACACACACGTATGCATGGATTTGCGCGTGCGCGCGCGCGCGCGCACACACACACACACACACACACACACACACACTTTTAAGCGCTATCACGCTTCTCCAACGTATTAAAAAAAACTTTTTAAGCTCAGGTCGTCTTGTTCCATCATATTGACTTTGTAGAAATATAAATAAAGCATGTTAAGTTTGTCACGGTAGGCAAAATCGCACTGAAAACATTATTGCGTTGTTGCGTGGAAACCGATTGTCACATGCAATGCATACAACGACAAAATGAAGAAACAGAGCTCTCTTAGCAGCCTCTCTCAGTGCCCAGTGACGGCAGACAATGGATCCCTCGATAAAAATTCCCAGAGTCGCGGTCGTGCAAAGCAAACAGTGTCTGGAGGTCGAAGGCGGAACACGTAGGACTGACCAATGAAATCCGGCAAGGTGCACCCAGGGGGGGGGGATTTCAAGAATAAACCAGTAACTGGATTTCTCCATCGCTGTGGCAGGTGAAGTTATTGAATCCAGTTCGCATCAAAAGAGGCCTTGTCACGCAGCAAAGCATGATCGGATTCCCCCATTCCGAAGTAGACTGAGAGAACCAGTAACCTTTCTGTTCCAACCGCGCTTAGAGAGCAAAGAAACTGCATGGTGCGAATGCAGCACGCTTAATGGCTGCTATAAACCATGGCACGACTAAACTGTCCAACTGCTTTCTTTCAAGGATAACTGTGGCGGTAGTAGAGCTGGTAATGGAGTGGTAGTAGTGGTGGTTATAACACTTGTAGTAGTTTCAGAAGTAGCAGCAACAGCAGCAGCAGCAGTAGAAATGGTAGTGGCCATAGCACTAGTAGTCGTAGTAGTGGTAGTGGTAGTAGTAGTAGTAGCAGCAGCAGCAGTAGTAGTAGTAGTAGAAGTGGTGGTGGTGGTAGTAGTAGTAGTAGTAGTAGTAGTAGTAGTAGTAGTAGTAGTAGTAGTAGTAGTAGTAGTAGTAGTAATAGTAGTACTAGGTTGAGTCAAATGAAAACTTTAAATGTGCGATGTAAACTCACAGCAATGCTCAATTGTTCTGTAAGTTGGCAACATTATTACTTTTTGTGGAGAGTGACCGACAGGTGGCAGCACGATGTAGAAAACACCACACTTCAGTGCAGCAGTAGTGTTAAGATGACTGCTCCATTTGCAACATACACCAAATAGAAACAGCCATCTGTCATTCATTTTTTAAATTGAAAAGCGGTAAAACCCATCGAAATACACCGCCAATGGAAAGCTCAGCAGCATGATACATGTCTGTCACTACAACAAGTGTACAAGTTGAGTGGGAAGGTCCGAACCGGTGTGAGTTCAATAACAAATTCACCGCGACCAGATCAGACACACCAAAAACCTAAAACATTTCGCACTCAGCCATCTGCAGGAAAGGTTATGCTGCCTTTCTTTCGGGATGAAAATGGGATACTTTTGAAACATAGCATATCCAGGGGGAACAGTGTCACCGATGCAACGTATGTGGGTCTCCTCATAAATCACCGTCTACCTGCAATCAAGTCCTAACAATGTGGACTCTTAAGTACACGTGTTCGGTTGCAACACGACAATACTTGGTCCCATACTGTCCGTTTAACTGTTGCAGCGATCCAAGAACTGCATTTTGCATGTCTTTTACATCCGCCATACTCCTCAGACTTTGCCCCCTGGGATTATCACATCTTTGGACCGCTCAAAGAGGCGATGGGAGGCAATACTGTCAAGTCCGACGAGGAGCTGCAGCAGACGGAGCACGAGTGGCCGCGCACTCAGCCAGAACAAGGTTTTACAAAGGTATCCATGCATTTCCAAAGAGCTGGAACACCTGTATTGAACGCAATGGAGACTATGTCGAAAAATGAGGTAAGTGTACAGTGCCTTGTTTGTTCAATAAAGTTAGAGATTAACCACTTTTTAAAGGTTTTCATTTAACTCACCCTTGTATAAGTAGTAGTAGTAGTAGTAGTAGTAGTAGTAGTAGTAGAAGTAGAAGAAAAAGTAGTAGAAGTAGTAGAAGTAGTAGAAGAAGAAGTAGTAGAAGCAGTAGCAGTTGTTGGCGTGCTGGTGTGAGTGAGAGATGCTAAAAAAAATCACAAAAGTAACTGGTCACAACCAATTGTTGAAAAAACCCATACACACCAAACATTCCCACTGTAGTTGTTTTTGAAACTGCATTAACACGTAACTCCGCAATGTACCCATTTGGTCGGCGCTTGCAGAAGATCATCCCCTTTCCTTTCCTGGTGATAAACTGTATGCAGCACAAGCTATGCAGAAAGTACAGATAAACGCCTTCCTTCTTTATATGGCCATCATCATCATCGTCCTTCGTAGAGGTGGACGCCGGTGTTGGACTTGGTATTGAAAATATGACGAAATATGACCTCAGTCCAACCAGTTTTATTTTGTACGAGCCTTCAAATCTTGGTAGCTTCTTCGTCAGATAATGGTGAGACCGCATTTGGGGAACAATTATATGCAACAAGTTAGAGTTCGTGCCCAAGGCAAAACGAGAAACACGGGAAACACAATCATGTCCATAGAGGAGATTAGACTGCAGAGGGCCGTGAGTCACTGTCAGGTCACCCGCCGCCACCGATGGTCTCGCAGAACCCCCGCACCCACGCTCACCCCTCTCAAAACAGGGTGGGGGACACGGCTGGCACGTGTGAGGAGTGGCACGTGTGAGGAGGGGCACGTTGAAAGGTGATGAGGCGTGGGAATCTCTGGTAGTGAGCCATCAATCTCATATCACGGTTCAGCCCTGTCTCTTAGGTCCTGAATTTCTTGACGAGTTGCTGCTCGGTCACCCGTGGCCGTTGTGGATCTCGAAGATCCCCCACGAGTACACTCACTCGCAAGTCGGCTGCAGAGTGGCTTGGCTTGCTGAAACGCTTGGCGACTGGGAGTGGGACGCAGTTACGAATCGTAGCCCTGTGTTGTTCTTGTCGTTGTAGCTAAGGTTAACAGCGCTCCTTGAATCGTGGAGCAGGAAAGTAAGGAAATCTCCAGCGTTTGTCCCTTGCCAGATCTTGACTAGCACCACATACAATCAAGTTTGACAGCAAGGCGATTGAAACAACGACAATCAGTTCAAAATTATGGCCCTTGCTTCATTAGGAACTGACGCTCTGCATCTCCCTTTAAGATTCTAACAAGGCAAACAACTGGGAATTCTGAGACTTGACAGGCTGTAGCTCTAACCAGCTCGATGATTGTCACAATCAATGGCTTTACTGTGTCGGATGGACTCGCTCGCTGCTCAGTACGGGCGGCAGTGTATCGAGGAATATGATACATCCCATATAAACTGACAGTGCACCCTGGTGATTTCGAGCACGTCGGAAGGCAAACCGATTCCATCAGACCAGATGATCCGGCAACAGTTTTGACCTAGTGGATCTTCCCGTTCGATTTTCTCCCTGGCCAGGCCACACACACGGACCTCCCAAGTTCGCCGACCCTCTGCCCGCTCACGTAGTCGCGCCGATGCTTGCTAGTACAGGCACGCTGTCTCGATCATGACCGTGATACCTTCGTCTACTGTGCAGATTAACCAGCTTTATGAGAGCAATTTGGGCGGGTGTGGGGATATTTGTCTGGGTTTTTGGGCCAAGATACGGCAACCCCACTCCACACTGCAACCCTGACCTCCACACGCTGTCGGGGACGACAGAACGTACGGCCAAAGGAATATTGTTTCTGTCCGACCATGCGGCCAGCACACATTAATGCTCATGTTCGTTTAAAGATCATGTCCATTGATGCTGGTCTACTCGGCAAGCAAAAGAAAATCTCCCATAAAAATGGCGTCCTCTCTCTGCTACCATGGGCAAGTAAAGCAGGTATTTCCACTGAGTGTACCTCGTTTTTTGCAATGGTGTCTTTGGTCAAATATACATGTACATGTATTGTGTTCACTACAGTGAGTGAAGACCGAGCCTAAATTCGTAAGTACTTGTTTCATTGCAATTTCAGCACAATCGCAAGGATACTCTCTCAAAACACTGACATTTACGCCAAGTGTTGTCTTCAGTGATGATTATAAAAGCACACGTAATAACACAGTCGATAAAATTGGTGCATCTAAATCAATTGCATACCCCATGACATAGGACATAATCGAGACCAAGCGAAAGTGGAAGCGTTTACGAAGAGTGCCCCCCAAAGTGCCGTCACACTTGCTGCCATACCCCGCCCGCCTTGCGTACTTGCTTAGAGGGAAAAAATTACCTGCTTCTATTCTCACAGTGGATGCAAGATAAATTTATGAATCGATAGTCCACCAATGAATCATGGCACAAAAACGTGTGCGACCACGCATGACAAGTTTACGCAAAAACTATAAAAATCGGCCTCAGAGCATGGTTCAGCAAAACTTTCCAGTAATGCAAGTGCGAATTTATAGGAACACATATATCAGAAGTTGTTTAGCATAACATACTAGTTGCATGCTGTTCCGTCGTAATGCAGTATGCTAATGTTTTCCCAATTATTCTCACACCTAGGCTAATCACAGGGTAAACATCATATCTCTCAAAGAACTGGAGACTCGGACGCCTTACTGCAAATGCAACGACATGGCTACCATGCGATGGTGGTTTCCACGAAAGTATTGTGTACTTAATGACTACTTGCAGTGCATCTTATGAACAACAGTCGGACAATCATGGGGTGCTAAGGCTGAACCCCTGTCTCAGAGTCAAGCAGCAGCCTTGGATTAGAGGACAGATGTGGACTATGTCGAAAGTTTGAAAAGAGGGAATGGGCTAGAGTTTGAAGATACACAGTGAGCTGGGGTAAAGAACTCGAACTCATTCATAAAGGAAGTCAGAATCTTTCCTGCACTGATTTTGCTAGCTTATCACCAGCATGTCCCACGCCACAGGAAGGCAAGGCAAACTACTGCAAGCGACAGTTCTCACTGACAGGCCCATGAAGGGCAAAGAAACCTGACAGTTGGAAACTGGCGTCTTGCATCCCCAGTGACCTGGCCGGGGAAAGGCGTTGGGGAAAGGACGTCGTAAAAAAAGGGCAACCCATTTGTGGCACTTTACAAGTCTTGGGACACCGTAAAGTTTTCGTATAGCTGAGCAGGCTTTCCCGTTTCCAATCACGTGTAGACAGTCTGAATGTGGTCAGACACTTTGGAATGGGGAAGGGAGGAAAAGGAGAGAAAAAAGGAAAGAGGGGAAATGATTCATTTCCGGTTATGGGGAGTGCAAACATTCAGCGGTTCCTGTCCACCTACATCACTTAATTAATGGGATTGTCAACAGCGCCACGATCCGAACGTTAGAATGAGTTAGGAAAACCCATTACTAGACTGGGTAACATTATTTGTCTTCCACTGCATTATGTACGTGAGAAGATTAGTTAACTGTTTAGACCTACATTTTAAACGCACATCACGTAACATCCAACATACATAGTGGTGGCAGCATGAAACTATAATTTTGTCTTGCTTATGGAGTGTGTACGGTCAATTTTTCTT
Organism: Theodoxus fluviatilis; assembly: GCA_034096865.1. Classification (NCBI taxonomy): domain Eukaryota; kingdom Metazoa; phylum Mollusca; class Gastropoda; order Cycloneritida; family Neritidae; genus Theodoxus; species Theodoxus fluviatilis. The sequence goes on from JAWQFJ010018166.1 coordinate 14,089, forward strand.
TTACGACAACAGGAAAAATCTTCAGCCAGCTAGATGTTGTGAGATCTCCACTTGAATCTTCAGATGATATTGAGCCTGCACAAGGCATGCAGATGCAAGGAGCCTACATCCTCCTTGAACCAATTTACTTATCTTTTATATGTTTGGAGTTTGCAACTTGCTGATGACAGCAGCAGTCGGAACAGCGCTGCGAAGGAGAGGACCAGGAGATGTAAAACTAAAAGGGACCGAAGGCTGGAGGACAGGAAGACCTGGAGGAGGCAGGGAGAGCAGATGGCAACGTCCTCTCAGCTCTGACAGTTTGTCTGTGGGGGGTGCAGCGGAGCTTGCCCCCAGCCATCTGGTCTACCAAGGGGCAGACAGTTGCCTACTGTAGCAGTAGAGAATGCCAGAGCCCTGTAGTCATTACTCACACACACAAGCACACGCGCACACACACACACACACACACATACACACACTCACACACACACAAACACACACACACACACAGACACACACGCACACACACACACAGACACACACAAGCACACGCACACACAAGCACACGCGCACACACACACAGACACACACAAGCACACGCACACACACACACATACACAGACACAGACACACACACACACACAGACACACACAAACACACACACACACTCACACACACACAAACACACACACACACACACACGCACACACACACACAGACACACACAAGCACACGCACACACACACACATACACAGACACAGACACACACACACACACAGACACATACACAGACACACACACACACACACACACACACACACACACACACACACACACACACACACAGAGAGAGACAAATACACAGACACAGACACACACACACACACACACACACACACACACACACACACACACACACACACACACACACACACACACACGCACGCACAAACTGTTTTCATTTAGCTACCACCAGCAGTTTTCAATCAAGAATAGGGTTATTATTAACACGTAGACTGGGTGAATGCGTTGAGAAAAGCTGTTGATTCACAGGTTTCAGAAGATACTGTCATGCAAACGATAAACAGGAAAACGCCAAAAACCGGTCAATTTGAAAACGTTGTGGGCATTTCAGTAAAGTGCTCTGTCATTTAACCGTTTGCTCTGCAAGTAAAAGTAAATATCGTGTGCATGAATCATACCTATCCTCTCGGTCAACAGTGATGTACTGAAGATTTATTCCGTACTTTACAGACAGGAAAGCAGCCACCGAATACTCAAACACACGGCTCTGTTCAACGAAACATTTCAAGCTTAGAATGTTGGCAATCGTGACAGAAAACAATGTACCGAGCATCTCTACTTATACTCGTTAGATCCGAATACACAAAAATCGTTTGCCAGTTTAGTTTTCCCTGAGAATGAATGAATGAACGAATGAAATGAATGTACGAATGAATGACTGAATAAATAATGTACGAATGAACGAATGAACGAATAATGTACGATTGAATGAATGAATGAATGAATGAATGGGTGTTTACGACATATCAGCCTTTGTAGGATATTGACTACAAAATCACGAGAGCTGGTTAACATCTGAGCAAGAGAAATATCCATTCCACTTGTCATTCGCCTTTTACGAATCCCCTTGGAGACGTGGAATATATGTTCTTACCCTCAACCCACAAATACATTCTCCGAGAAGGTTTCCATTTGTGTATGTGTGCGTGTATGCGTGCTTGCATGGATGCGCGCGCGACTATCTGGGTTGTTGGATGTATGTGCAAGCATACGTGTATCTGCTCCTGTGTGTGTGTGTGTGTGTGTGTGTGCGTGCGCGCGCGCGTGCAAGTGCTCATGCGTGATCGTGCGTATTCAAGTGTGTGTATTTGCATATTTGTGTGTGCAAATGTGTGTATTTGCGTGTGTGTTTGTGTGTGCTTGTCTGCCTCCGCCCTCTGATCAAGGGGTAAAGTGTAAAGCGGTTTGAGACCCAGACGTTAGTGAGAAATCGCTATATGAAGCCCCACATTTACCTTTCTTCTTGTGAGAGATGCTATACAGACACTCTTCTTTCTCATATTTCCGTAAACACGGACCTCAAAGACCCGTGTGACTGAACGATGGATCTGAGAGGAAACTGAACTGCTGTCAAGTGCTGGCTTATTCAGCTCCTTTACGCCGTGTTATATCCTATTTTCTTGTTGCTCTTGATGGGAAAAGGTATCATTATTTTTGGAGTGTGTCAAATGATTCGCACGTGATTGATTGTGCTCTGAGTGTTGTGCTCTGCCATTGTGTTTTGCTCTTAAGTTTCAATAGTACATTGCGGCGCATGTCGCTGGCTGTTTGATTTCAAAGTCTTGTCAGCGAGGAGATCGGTGCTTACGGATTTTGGAGGCTTGGTCAGTCTGTCAAGAGTTTTTTCTCAGTGCCCTGTTCTTGGGGGATGCTGTTCACGGGGTTTCGTGGCAGTGTTGGGTCTTGTTTGGGCAGATCTGAGCGATGTATTCGCTGGTTTGTGTCTCCTGGTTTTGGAGGCATGTTCAGGAGCAGTCGTGTCGACGTTCCTGGGGGTGCATCAATGAAACCGGTTAAATTTGGCAATTTTGGGGTACCGTCCCACCAATTTGTCACACAAAAAATAATTCGATTGACGCGCGGTAGAACATTGATATAACGACCAAGCCCAGGCCAAAAATGTGTTCTTTATAACAGTATTTCGTTATAACCGTCAGCTGTCACAATTATAGAATAAAATAGACTTGATATAGCTGCAAATGAAAGTATTCGTTGTATCCAATAATTCGTTTAAAGCGTGTTTGTTATAAGTGTGTTCTACTGTATCTTGAAGAAACACTCCAAAACGGTACGTACGTTCTAACATTTATATACCATGCATGTCCACATGTTGAAACATGCATGCGTACGTATGTGCGCGCTGTTGTTCATACACACAAGTGCTCGCTGCCACAGTATCCTTGCATATTTAGAGTTAAGGGTGCGTGGTTGTGGGTGTGTGAGACGCATGAAAGGATGGTGCAAAAATTACGATAAGGTCAACTAAATCTAACATCTCGCGACATCCCTCTTCCGTCGAATGCAAACAGCTCGATTTAACCAACACATTTAACTGTTTTTTCCTCAGTGTCATGTGGTGATAGCAAATGACCCAGAAGAGAGCCTCTGCAATCTCGTGTCAACTGGCCGAAACCTCTCGCTCGATGGCGGTGCAGACGATTTACAAACACGGTAGTCGTGGAGGTCAATACGGAAAGCACACAACAAGCACCGTGCTGTGAGAGGCCCACAGCCAGGGAGGAAGATTTTCACGGCAGATAGGAGCGCGTCGCTCCGCTCCATCACCCTGCTGGATCAGTCCGGAGGCCTGCCCTCCAACGTCTATTCCCCGGCCGCAGAGGTGGTGATCCCTGAATGGCTCTCTTGATTGGATAGTGATCTCTGTCAGTCCCTGCAACAAGGTGAGATTCTGGAATGATGTCTCATGTGGCTGCGGACAGTGTTCGCCTCCATGATTGCCATGAGCACATGATGCACGATGATGACCTTGTTTTCGTTCCAGATCGGGTGTGTTTAAACAGACCGGGAAATAGGGAGAGGCCGATGGGGAGTGGGAGAGAGAGAGAGAGAGAGAGAGAGAGAGAGAGAGAGAGAGAGAGAGAGAGACAGAGAGAGAGAGAGAGAGACAGAGAGAGAGGGTCAGTTTCATGCACAATTCACTTCATAAGGATGGGCCATTGACAATTAAGGCGTGAGGATCTTGTGAGATTAAGCGAAACAATTTTGGGAGTCGAAACGAAATGACGACAAAATGAAGACATGGACATTGCACTTGTTTCTGCCCGAAACAATGTATGAACTTAAAAAACCACATTCTTATGCTGCGTCTAAGCTGTCACATCTACTCTGTTTGTGGACTCGGTTGTTCAGATGAAATGGGTTGCAGTTGAATGTTGATGTATTGCATGTCTTGACGGAACGTTGGCAAGCTAAAGTTAAAGGGAATATATCAGGACCGTAAAGACCTATTTGGAGAGATAATCTACACAAAAGCACTGACCTGCTGTGTTGGGCTAATTCCAAGCAAATGATAGGCCGATTCTTACAAAGCACAGGGACAGTGAATACACATCAAATTACGGCTTTGAGCTACACCGTTTCAAGAAAGATAGTTTTCACGACTTTTCTGAACATATTTTCAACTTTAATATCTCAGTGCCACCCTCATCCCGCACATTTTGTTTCCCTGAGACACACTTATTTCTAGCAGATATTATTCACGGGTCAATGCATCTGCCGCGCAATGACATTTCATCATTCAAAAAGTCGGCAGTTGTCACGATCACTCCGGTTATTGTGCCGGAGGAGTGTCCGTGATGCGGCCGCGAGTATCCCAGCAGTTAAAATTTAAAAATAAAAACATTCATATCATGTTCGATTTCCGGACTAATTAGAGATTAACGCAAACGCCACATAAACACACAAGAGTATGTAAACAGATAATACAGATTTATTACTTTAAAACTAAATATGTACTCTAGTTAATAAAAATAATTATGAGGAAACTATGACAAAGTAACCCTAGAAACTCAGCAAGAATCTTTGTCCCTCAGCCACTGAGACAAATCAAAGTTCAATATGGTTTCCCACTCGAACTGTCACAGAGACCAAGAACACAGTCTAAACAATGAACCACCGAAATACAAACAACATCCAGAACGCGAGACAAGCTGTAGTTTTGTTTCTCTCTCGTCTTTTCTCGTCGATTTGTTTTTCAGCTTTTCTTTGTTCTTTTTTTCACGGACACGTTTTGAAATCCTCGGTCAACGTTTCAATCAGGCAACGCACACCGTTACTTCGTTGTTTTCAGGACCATTCGGTACGGTATGGGACAGCAACGTTCATATTGGCGTTCTGCCCATCACTCCGAGAAATAGCTTCCTCTGCCTCCGTCAACCTCGAACTCGGCCAGTGTACATTATACGCTCGGGCACGCGCAAACTCACACATACGGCGCATTCACGCAATAACACACTCATATACTCACATAAACACACACACACACTCATATATATATTATATATAGTATATATATATATATATATATATATATATATATATATATATATATATATATATATATATATATATATGTGTGTGTGTGTGTGTGCGTGTATGTGTGTGTGTTCAGATGAAATGTGTTGCAGTTGAATGTTGATGTATTGCATGTCTTGACGGAACATTGGCAAGCTAATGCTTAAAATGGAATATATCAGGACAGTAAAGACCTATTTGGAGAGGTGCTCTACACAAAAGCACTGACCTGTTGTGTTGGGCTCATTCCAAGCAAATGATAGGCCGATTATATATATATATATATATATATATATATATATATATATATATATATATATATATATATATATACTGGAATGAGCAAAAGAAAGATCAAGGGATTGGTGAGGGAGGGGGGAGGGAGGAGAGAGAGAGAGAGAGAGAGAGAGAGAGAGAGAGAGGAGAGAGAGAGAGAGAGAGAGAGAGAGAGAGAGAGAGATGTACGCATGCATGTATATTAGTGCTAGAGTCCAATACAAGATTGCCTGTCTTTGCTACTATTACTTCGCTGAATCCCTTCCTCAATATCTCTCTAAACCCATGCGCACCTACACACCCGCTAGACAGCTACGCTCTTCCGCAGACACAAGAATCCCCAGGTTCCCGGAGGACCCTCCAGTTAAAACAAAATTTGGTGAACGCTCTTTCTTTTATCAGGCTCCCTCTATCTCAAATGACCTCCCCGCCTCTGTTCGTCACTCTACATCTCCCTTGACCTTTCGCTCTCAAACCTCACCTCTTCTTGAAATCGTTCCCTGATCCTGTCTACGTTTCTTCATCTTCCTCCCCTCACTGTTCTCTTTGTACTAGCTTGCCTAAGCCCCCTACCCCCCTCCTGTCCCTCCTCCCCCTCTCCCCAGTTTTATGGTTAAGAGGTGACGCTGTACATCAGTTTGTCGAAGGCCTGAAGTGAATGCCTGACTCCTATGTTATTAAGTTTATTAAGTTACCTTTGAGGTGATTGACTGTCATTGTATACTGTAATGATTGTGTATGTATGCGCCCTTAGCATGTCTTAACTCAAACTAAGGCGCTATATAAAACCACACATTATTATTATCATTATTATTATTATTATTATTATTATTATTATTATTATTATTATTATTATTATTATTATTATTATTATTATTATTATTATTATTATTATTATTATTATTATTATTATTAATAGAGAAAGAGAGAGAGAGAGAGAGAGAGAGAGAGAGAGAGAGAGAGAAGAGAGAGATTGATTTGCTTTATTTCGGTCGACGACCCGTCAAGATTACACAAATATTCGACATAAGTACGTGTGTGCCATTAAATGGCAAGGGAAGAAGTTTTAAAACATACAAATGTACAAGTACAATAATCAATTTTCTTTGTGCAAGAACGAATGCGTACATAGACACAGAGATGATAATATAATGGACAGAGGAAACTGGTCAATTATCTACTACAAGTGTAAAACTAACAGCATTATGGACAGGTAACATATATTTACAGCTAAAAGGATGAACCATTTTAGCCTGCATGAAGGTAAGGAGCAAGATTGTAACATGCAACAACTGTATTCGATAGTTATGTAAAGAGAAGGAAAACCAAAATACAATAGACGCAGAACTGTTCAGATTTTGGGCACAAGAAAACTGGCCTGTTACCTGCTCAAATGTTTAATCTTTGACATTATGGATAGATACAAATCTCTTTACAAATGTAAGCTGGACCATTAAAATAATAAAATAATAAACAAAATATATAAATTAATTAGCAATGTCGTCCCAAACAGCGACCGCATTGTGGGTGGGTGGGTGGGTGGATGAGGGAGAGAGGGAAGGAGGAAGGGGGAGGGAGGGAGAGGGAGAGGGAGTGAGGGAGAGAGAGAGAGAGAGAGAGAGAGAGAGAGAGAGACAGAGAGAGAGACAGAGAGAGAGGGGGGGAGGGGAAGGAGAGGGGGAGAGAGGGGGGGAGAGATGGAGAGAGAGAGAGAGAGAGAGAGTAACGAGCAACATAGAGAGAGAGAGAGAGAGAGAGAGAGAGAGAGGGGGGGGCCTAGATTTGCATGCTACTGAAGGGACGCGTTCTGTGGAAGCCGATTCCATTCAGACAGGTCTTTTCAGGTGCCGTTAGGGCCACCTCAGCAAGCCACCATTTCCTGCGTCATCCATCAAGCCCCAGACATTCCGCCTGGCATGGCCACTTCCACCTAAGAGAATGAGAGAGAGAGAGAAAGAGAGAGAGAGAGAGAGAGAGAGAGAGAAAGAGCGAGAGAGAGAGAGAGGAAGAGGAAGGAGAGAGAGAGGAAGGAGAGAGAATGGGAGAGAAAGGCGAGAGAATGGGAGAGGGAGAGAGAGAGAGAGAGAGAGAGAGAGAGAGAGAGAGAGAGAGAGAGAGGAGTTATTGTGAGAGAGAGGGGGGAGTAAGTGTGTGTGAGAGAGAGAGAGAGGTAGTAAGTGTGAGAGGGGGAGTAAGTGAGTGAGAGAGAGAGAGAGAGAGAGAGAGAGAGAAAGTGAGGAGAGAGAGAGGAGAGAGAGAAAGTGAGGAGAGAAAGAGAGAGAGAGAGAGAAGAGAGAGAGAGAGAAAAGAGAGAGAAAAGAGAGAGGAGAGAGAGGATAGAGAAGGGAGAGAAAGAGAAGAGAGAGAGAGAGAGAGAGGGGGGGTGTTATTGTGAGAGAGAGGGGGGAGTAGGTGTGAGAGAGAGAGAAAGGTAGTAAGTGTGAGAGGGGGAGTAAGTGAGTGAGAGAGAGAGTGAGTGAGAGAGAGAGAGAGAGAGCGAGACTGACTGACTGACTGACAGACTGACTGACTGACTGACTGACTGACTGACTGACTGTTTGACTGACCTTGTTGTTTAGGCCACCGGCCCGTCACAACAGGACATACAACACTTGCTTCCGTAAGATCAGCTCTGTGTATTTAATCTACACATGGAATGTATGGTCGAAACAAATGGAGGTACACAGATGAATACACTATTGACTATATGCAAGTAGTAGGTGAAGCATAGCAAATTACGACGAACTGAATTCAAACACATTCATATATATATATATATATATAATATATATATATATATATATATATATATATATATATATATATATATATATATATCCTACCTGGATGCTAGGCCTGCTCGACTTTGGGGTAGCAAGAGAAAGTGATATATATATATATATATATGTAATATATCTATAATATATAATAAGATTATATATATATATATATATATATATATATATATATATATATATATGACAAACACACATGACCATTTCTCATTTGACTCTTTGGTTCTGTCATTCTTTCAGGATATCTTAGTAATCTTCTCGTGCGTTTGGCCTATGTTTATTCGTTGTTTGTTTGTTGGTTGGTTGGTTGGTTTGGAGAGAGTTTGTATATTATAGTACCACTGGAAAATGTAGACGTATTCGCCCTCATGTATAAAACTAATTCTGCACCCATAACTCGCGAACAGTCTGCTTTCAAAGTTTATGTTGCCACGAGGACTGCAGACGGGCTGTGGGAATCCTCCAAACAGTTTCTTGTTGCTACGTCTTCAGCATTCGTTTTACGTCCACTCTGCCGTTGCATCTTTCCTCCATCTCACTCTCAATCTTCCAGCCCCCCCCCCCCCAAAAAAAAACCCCCCAAAATAAGGAAAAAAAAAACCCAACCCCCCCCCCCTCTTCCTCCAAGCTCTCACGCTTGCTTCTCTCTTTGTCACTCTTGCCGTGCACTTGACTGAAAGCCTCTCAGAGTAAATACAGCCATGTGCCAGGGATTTGGGGGATGATGTTGAAGATACAAAGTTGCTTTCATCGGAAAGATGGTTGGTTTACTAGAACCATTAAAATAGTTTCTAATGGGAAAGTAGCCAGAGCTTTCATTCTGAAGTAATTTTCTGAGGAAGCTACATGACTCGCAGACTTTCGCGTACGAAACATCTGTGTTACTGACTATGTATCATAATATGAAAAAAATATACTTATCGTATTTGGTAGTTCAGAAACGAAGTTTGAAACTACTGGTATCTCAGCCTCACAAATAAATACTAATCCAAATCTATAATGTCTCAAGGTGTAAACATATTAGCGCAATGGTATTCATTCGTTCACAAATGCTTACAGTGGACAGAATGGACGAAAGCATCAGTGACTGAGAACCTAACATCGCCGCAAAAATGCACCACAGCTTACACGTTCTTGTCATCGTCGCCTTTTTTTCCGGTTCAACGCATTTTGCATGCCCCATCATATTCCTAACGAGCATGAGAAATTATGACATTGCACAAGTTTTCATTTGGCCGACACGATCTAATGGATTAGTTCTCTGCATAAATCACTTCTTCACTGAATAGAAAATTATCTTAGCAGTGATTGCTTCAACGAAAAATACAGAATAAACATTCTTTCCTGTCGAATGACAAAATTGCTATCATAACAGAATTTATTGCACACGCATCACTCATTTTTCACTTCATCTCAACGATCGCTGCTGTCTATACGAAGAGTACTTGAACGTTTTAGACTGATGACTGCTTGTTTTATAATCCCAGTAGCCAAGATCTTTCAATGAATCACATTTTTGCTGTATGAACAATTATTCGAAGACGACCAGGTTTTGAAAAAAAAAACACTTCAAAGGAATTATTGTCTCTGTCAAACTTTTTAATTTATTGATTTTTAGGCACTCACGTAGGCCCTATCAATGCCTCGATTTTCTTGTAATTATCATATATTTCATTCTTCATTTGTCAGATGTGCTCTTTGTTTTGATTTTGTTTCTCTATGGTTGTAATAATGATATCCCGGTTTGATCGATTTACTGCATTTTTATCAAAGCTGCACATTATTTTCGATAAGAGCAGATATGTGTCGGTTCCGGCTGCCACAAAGTGTAATCGACCGCCTCCAAAACAACCCTCATGTCCAGTTCAAATGATTCACCTGCATTTCCGTATTTCTTGTAAACACCATATGCAAACTGTGAGAATATATTTTTAATGAGTCGTGCAAATTATTATTCTTGTATGAGCCTTTGTCCGTTTTACCATATCATACAAGAAACCGGAAAGAAAACAAATAGTAAACAAGCAAACAGCAGCAACAACAGCAATTGACTTTTTGAAAGACCACGAAACAGCGTCATCCGCTAGACATCTCAACAAATGGAAACTCGATGCACAGAGTCCGGCAATTGTTGATCATTTGTCTCTCTCCATCCACCAAATGAGACAAACACATGAGTTATGCATTTCTTTTGAAGGCCATTCATGACACCGTTTGGAGACTCCAACTCTGTCAGGCTTTGTCAATCATCCGTCCAGAGCATGAAAACAGAGTGGTCAGGTACAGAGGTGTGAAATGGACCACTGCACAAAAGGTTTTAGGGCTGTGAAGATTCCAGCCAGACTTCAACTCTTCAGCCCCTTACTGCTTCTGCTCAGTGGGCGTCTATCGGTGTCTTCTCATCTTCAGTCTCCGGCTTTACACTCAGTGGCCATCACTCAATCAAGTGTCGAGAGAGACACCCCCGGCTGTGCGAGAAGTGGCCACTTAGTCAAGCAGTGCCCAGAATAGCCTGAACCGTGAATCACAAATCAGCCTCCTCATTTGCACAGCGAGACTGCCCATGCTGTTCTATGTGCATGAGGTATGTCTGTCTAAGGCCGATAGGTTAGTGATTCGCATCGATAACGACACAGGAGTTCCGAGATAAGCATTAGGGGCGAGCGTTCGCGTGGATAGGTTCATGTCCGAGAAGAGCTTTGGGTCTCGCGGGCGTTCGCCATGAGCGCTCCTCCGTGAAAGTCTCGATAGTTTCTTTTAAGGTTCCCTACTTTCTGGAAAGCGAAGCTCACATATTACAAACGGTACACAAAATATGTAGTTTTATCAATTTAACAAATTATCACCCATGCCTGATAGTTAAACTGCTTTACACTTTACCCCCCGATAACTGGGTTGCTTTAATCAATTTTTCGCTTGTACCTGACGCACGGGGTCAGGTACCAGTCCCACCACTCCTGGGGAGTATTCCAACTCTACGCTGACTCACGGATGCATGCACTACAGTGTGCTATAACTGCTCCCACAGGTACCCGGATTTACTCCTGGATGGGGAAAAGCACTGTGAGCTCAGCACCTTGCTCAAGGACGCAACTCCGGGATCCGTGCAGCACCAGAGCCACAGCCACCAGCCGCTAGCGACCGGAGGTCAAGCTCTCTAACCACACGGCCACAGAACCTGACAGAGACTCACACTGGGCTCTCTGCTGTGTGGTGTGTGGATCTGTGTACTTTCTCACACTGAGAGGGTTAATTCTGGTCAGCTGCTCGTTTTGAATCCTGTACATAAAAACTCGTGGTTTATGCGGTTCAATTCGGTGTCCATCACTTAAAACGCGTTTTGCCTTTGTTATGATCTGTACTCAGTCCTTTCTTCCCTCTTGAGTTGAATAGGTTTTAAGCCAATGCAAGCAAGATCGTGGGCAGTACCTTTAAATCCGACCCACCTATGCTAAAGCGCTGTTACGAGGCAAAGGATATTGCTTAACATTTTTCCGCCTGCGACTCACTTGTCATGACGTTTAGGCACTGACCATTATGACAGATGTACGCATTTGATTGACAGCTTATTTTCTGCTAGCACAATGCTTTTCCTTTTTCAAATGATTGACGAAA